>VBRH01001108.1:9296-22690 GCA_014578085.1 Cardamine resedifolia | reverse complement strand
CCGCATTGTCCGAACGATGACCCGTCGATGTTCGGTACCGATCTGCAATGATCAGTCGACGATCGACCGCGACTATCGATGTTTGATTGATGTTTGATAGCGTACCCAACGCCACCCGATACTCCCCGTACCGTCCGATACTCAACCATGCACAAACTACAACTGACCGATACACTGCCCATGCCGAGACTTTACTGCCTGAAACACGGGTGTTACAGTACCCCTCAGGTCGGACATATTTGTTCCACGGTAGAGATCGATGTTCACTACTAATGTGATCTGTGGCATCACTATTCTTTCCTCTGACGGCTCTGTAATTGTCATGGTGTTGACGAAGCTCACGATATGTTGCTTCTTTAGGTTTTTCCCTGGATGAACTGGGCTGCGTGCGTGGAGTGTGCTGCTTTTGTAGTAAATCTTGCTCTTCCTCGATATTGATATAGACGGTAACTCGGTGTAGCGCATCTCTAGAGAGATCGGCTTGCTTGAACTTAAAGTTTCATGAAAACGACCTTCATACCAAAGTCCTTTCCGCAGTGCTTCGATTGAGGTATCATCATCCAGCCTTACTCGTGCTGCAGTTTTAAAACGGTCGATGAAGAATCGTAAGCTTTCATTCTGTTTTTGCTTCACGTTCCAGAGGTCGGCACTTGATTCTCTGTGTGGTATAAGTATGGAGTACTGTTTCATAAAGGCTTGAGATAGGTCGTTGAATGAATCGATAGTACATGGCTTTAGCTTGGCAAAACATTGAAGCGCGGCTCCACTTAACTTTTCGACGAACAGCTGACAAAGTACTGCATATCTCTCTTCTTCCGGAATGCGAGTTCGGCCGGTGGCTATTGTGAAAGCAGTCATGTGACCGATGGGATCGGTTGTACCGGGGGTCATTTCGTCGTAGGTCGGTATTTTGATTTTACCAATGTAAGTCAAGTTTGCTCCAGATATTAGTTGAGTGAATTGGGTTTTCTGGGCGTCTTCGAGGACTCGATCAATATCAAGGGCCGAGCTAGTTATTTTGTGCATCTGTGATTTTAGAGTGCTGATGGTTTTCTTGAATTCTTCTTCACGTTTCTTGGTGTTGGCGAGTTCGTCGTATAGTGCATGAGGAGTCAATATCGGAGGAGTTGCGACCTGATTGAGAGAAGGGAAAAGGTTTCGAACTCGGAGGTCAGATGCCAGTGTATGGTTTTAGAGCGCTGATGGTTTTCTTGAATTCTTCTTCACGTTTCTTGGTGTTGGTGAGTTCGTCGTATAGTGCATGAGGAGTCAATATCGGAGGAGTTGCGACCTGATTGAGAGAAGGGAAAAGGTTTCGAACTTGGAGGTCAGATGCCGGTGTATGGAGTCTATTGTTTGTTGCGTGGAGATTTCCTTCTGCTCGTGCGGCGTCTTCTCTGGCGAATCGGTCGGTCAGGAGCTGAATCAGAAGTGTTAGGTCGGTTACCGGCGAAGGTTGGGTCTGGTTGTTTGTTCCAGTGTTGGCTGGTGGTAGTTCGGTATTTCCTTGCGGTACCGCGCCGTTGTTCGCAAGAAGCGTTGCTGCTCCGTCGATCAAAGGAGGATTTGTGCCGGGTCAATTTGTTGATCCTGAGGGGTTTCGGGTGGAATTTGTCCTGCTAGACGGATGATACCATCTTCTCCCTCCATCTTTGATCTAAGACTTTTTTTTGTAAAGAGTCCCCACAGACGGCGCCGATTGTTGAACCGTAGGCTCAAAGAGACAAGAATTAGGGTTTTATATCAAAGGTTTGAGAGAAGTGGCGTTTTATTGATGATTATCAAACAAGTAACAAGAGAATTAAGGCTTGAGTGCAAGAAGACAAAAGAAATATGAAATATATGACTTAGGTATTCTTAGCGATTGATGGATGATCTGTGAAGAAGAGGTAGCTCCTTATTTATAGTGATTTTAGGACGGCTTAAGTCGATTTTAGGCCTTGACCGGACTTTTCTTTATTTCTTTATTGTTTCCTTTTCCGACTAGGGTTTCCTTTTGCGTAGGTCAGCGCTTCGTTCGTCATGGACTTAAAGATAAATGGATTTTGATTTGGATTGAGTTTATGGTAAGATGCTCAAATCCGATACCAACATATTTCTAAAAATACTGGTGGAAAAAAACTACAAACCATTTACTACTAGATAAAAATATGATCAATATGTGATGATGTGACGTATTAAATATTTAAATAATAGAAATTTGGTAAAAGGATTGATTGTGGTTTTCGTAGATGTTTAAAATGAGCTAATTGGCGGAAAACAAGAAAATATTCTACATAAGTAAAGACAATATAGTAGAATGACAGAATTGCTTGAGGTTTTGGTATATTGTTTGTGTTTAGAGTTATGTGTTGAAAACTATAAATTTATTGTATTGACAATTTGCGGACATCATGCTAATCAACCAAAGAGATTAGGACCATTAGGTCGACATGGGCGGAAGGTGTTGGTAATCCCATTCCCATGTGTCCATGTGACAATTATTTTAAGCCAAGAGTGTTCATTCAAAATATTTATGATATTTTAGGCACATGCTCTGTTGTTATAGGTCTTCTCACTATCTAATTTCTGCCATCTTTCTTTTTTTTTGGTTGTAGTGCAAAAGTAGAAAGAAAAATTTGTATGGTCGATTTTTTTTTTTTTTTTAATCATAGTGAAATCCACAACAAACTAAAATATAAATGTAATTCTCACGGTGAACAATTGTAAATAGTATGTGCTTTTTATTTATCGTTTTTCTTTTTGTCCGAGGATTGAATTTGGAATTAAATCCGTAATGTTCCAAACAAGAAAAAAAAAAAAAAAAACTAAAACTAAAAAGATAGATAGATACATTGTACTCCTCTTTTCCTTTCCTCCTAAAGCGATTGATCATTTGATTGCTTATATTATTATTAAAGAGGCACGCCTTCATGTTATTTTTTCTTTTTCTTATACTCTTCCAAAACATGTATGTTTTCTATATATTTTACATATAAAAACAACTTCACTCTCATTATTAAATAATACTAGAAATATACGAACATCACAACTGATTCCGATTAAATTAATAAATACAAAAAAAAATATTGTTCGAACTTCTAAAATTGTCGAATTTGTGTATTGATATCATCAATATACTAATTCATACATGCATGTATTTTATATCGAGAATTGAGACCATAAAATCGATGTTTATTATCATATTACCAATCTATTATGAATAAAAGATAAATTCGCATATCTTTAGGGTTTTTATAACTTAACCATAGCACCATTAAGATTACCAAGTTAATCAAATGGCTTAATCCTTGATTATTAATCATAAAGTTTATTTTTTAAGATAAAAGGCTTTATTAATCATAAAGTTGATTTGAACAGTATCTGTTTATTTGTCAAACGATACCAAAATTATCTTAACTTATTTATTAAACGCCGAAAACAAAAGAGACATGTTCTCTCTTGTCAGAAAATGGCACTGGCTCGTAATAATTATACCCGCGATTTTTCTATTGATAATAAAAGAAATCTTAATTTACATTGAAATGTGTAGAAGACCCATGATTTAGTAACCTGAAACAAATCTTTGATGTACAGATGAGAGAGATCCGGTTGCTCACAATCATACAAGCATAGTGCCATTTAATATTACCACGCTCTATCTAAATTATACAGAAATCATTAGGATAATATAAGTAATCCGTATAGTATAAGTTAGTTAGTGTAAAGCTCCGACTGCCACTGTTCATGGACTCCACGCCCTCTTTCGGGCTGTGGACTTCATCTTTATCCGATGGTCGGTGCATTATTTTGAAAGATTTTAAAGATTTGTTACTATTCTTATAAATCACCACATGATCTTTTTCTGTATTTTTTTTTTTCACTTACACGGTACCGACAATGATTTTCCGATAGATCATCCATCCTAGTGCTACTTTAGCTCAAACACGCTTAATTCTGGCGTTTTCTTTGGACATGTAAAAGATAAATGCATTTTGATGACATAGATAGTGAATCAAATCTTTTAATCTCTTTTATGTAGCACCATATTTTCTGAAATGAGAGTGTTAGAGTTACATGAGTTAAAAGTGGATATACTTAGCTTTAATAGTGTCACGGGCCGAAAACAACACTCCACCGTTTCTCTCTTTCTATGTGTCTTAAGCAATCATATCCCAGGTCCACCATTTTTCTTTGCCTTCTACGTACAAATAACTTTCTTTTCATTTTGTGTGCTTAAAATAATACACATATCTGAGATCATGTCTGTTTGTTTATCTTTTTATTTTCTTCCAGTTCAACAAATGTTATAAAAATGACACAGAACTGACTAAATTCTTGGTCAATTTTAATTCTGATGCAAGTTGTTAAACAAAAATATGAAAATCATCGATCCGAAAGCGGAGCTAAGCTGCATTCCCCTAATTCTTAGATAATGTGGCTAAGTGGGGGCATATTTTCTTGACCGGATTGATAAAATCGTCAGACTTTGGTGGTCTGAATTTCGTCGGTAAGCAGAATTCAAATGAGTCTCCTCTCTCGTAGGGTTTCTGTTTTCGGGTTGGTCTGAATCGATCAGGTTTCATCCCTTTATTGCAAACCGAGTCTAATTACGTAAACCATAACTAACCTGGTTCGGGAGGATAAATAAAAATTAGTTATACTAAAAAAGAAAATGGGATTCTACTATAAAGCAGACAAAAGTAGAGAGTTGTAGTTGAGGAGAACTGTTAATTATATTCGAAGATGGGGTTAATATCTTGAAATTGTATTGAAAACGAAAAAGACACTTGTATAACTTAAAAGCAAAGAGAAATGGAGAACAGATAACATCTTTTGGCCACTATTAAGGATCAAAAGGTATCGTTTTCCCATATTTTCCGCTTAAAATTTGTACTATTTGTTTTCTTAGACTTTTTAATGTGTTATGTTTGATGTACCAACGAGCATGCGAGATTAATCTGCATAAAAATGAAGAAAAGAAAAAGAAGAAGAGCACCATGAGTTGTGAGATACTTTATTTGAGAGAATTCATATTTAATATTGATCTCCACAAGAATAGTTAAGGTTTTGGTAGGGACAACAGACAATGGAGCCATTTGGTACGTGGATTCTCCAACAAATAATCCCACGCTTCGTGCAATTTAAAGCAACCAAATACACTTAACCACCATTAAGTTTCATTCATCGATTTATTTTCATATAACATACACTTATATATATGAAGGTATAGACATGGTTACCTACCTTTCATTTTACCATAAATGCTACAAAAGTAGAACAATACTTATTGTCTTAAATGGTATATACACAGATATATATATATATTGTTATCTTTTATTATTCAATAAATTTATTATTTTCAAGTTTTCACATTATGTAAAAGCAATTTCACTATCCACCTTTTCATCCATCCATAAGAGTGAAAAAATGGAGGTCGATACTACCATTTAAGCACTGGAAATAAATTGCGACAACATTATACATCTGCCTTATGTGCATCACAAACATACAAAAGCCAAATAAAGTTGTCGGAATACCTTTAGTTTTTTTTTTTTTTGATAAGAAAGAATACCTTTAGTTTATACTCAGAACCGATCCATAGTGTTTTGTTATCCTCCAACAAGTACAATTTATCATCCCTGATTATCCATCCGACACCACTTCGGCATAAATCATATTATGAATGAATTATCAAGAAATAATGCTATGATTGGGTAGAATAAATGGGCTAGAAAGCTGGGCAAGCTCAGCCCACTAAGAAACAAGAAGGGAGCATGGAGTTATTGTATTGGGCCATAGATGGATGGTGGGGATACGAGGGGTGGAATTTGAAATGTGTTGTGTATTTTCTATTTATCTATTGGTTTTCGATCCTCCTTTTTGTCATCATTTTCCCTTTTTTTCTTCTGAAAAAACATTATTCAGGTTATTCAAAACATGTATTATTATTTATTTATTTTTGTGTTCTTAGTTTTAACTATATATGCTTAATTCTTGGTGAATGTGTCATGCTTAAATTAATATGTTTATTGGTAGAATGTGGAATATAGAAAGAACATATGAAATATTCACATATGTGATTTTCACTATCTTTTAACTTTTGAAGTCGTTAGTTTTATACGTTGTTTTGAAATTCGAGATCGTTTGATCGTCAATGTCACTAGACATATGAGATTGTTTAGCATTCAAGATTGGTTAAGTTTAAATTTTGGAATACTTTAGCTTTTAGAATTATTAGATGATTTTCGAAATCGATGGTAATAAAATGGTAAAAGTAATAAAAAATAGAATTTGGTTGCATGAAATGGATTTATTACGATATCATCGAATCTCGGTGATATCTTTGGCATTATATATCTTTCTATGTGTAAATACGGAATATATCTTTTTTTGTTATACAAGTCTTAATCATTAGGTCATATTGTAAATCGATATATATATATAGGCTTTCAGAGCCGCTCAAATAAACAAAAAAACCTTTATACTAAACTAGGTATTTGACATGGTATCAGAGCTCTAAGCACAAAATTTTGGCTCACAATTCGATTCATTCTTTCTATTTCGTTTTCTCTTCTATATTTTTTTCTCTAATCCGTTTTGATTCTATTCTAAATCATCGGATTTTTCTATTTTTTGTGAGATATGTCGGATGCTGATGGAAAATTTGAATCTTATGTTACTTCGAAACAGAGGTTAATCAATGAACCTCAGAGACGTATCATCTCTCCATGCGATTTATCTCCGACTGACAACTCTGAGACGGTGATCTCACAACCGCTGTTACGAGGTCCCAATTATGACGAATGGGCGACAAATTTCTGACAAGCTCTACTAGCTCGAAAGAAATTTGGTTTCGTCGACGGCTCGATTCCTATGCCTAGTGTAGAATCGGGTGACCAAGAAGATTGGCTTACTAACAATGCTTTGATAGGGTCTTGGATCAAATTGACCATTGATCCCCAAGTCTAATATAATATTGCTCATCATGACGTTGCTCGTGATTTATGGGAGCAATATTAACAAACGTTATTCTGTGAAAAATGCACAAAGGGTTCAACGGCTTAAAGCTGAACTTGAAACAACTAGGCAACGAGGACTTACTATTGAAACCTATTACGGAAAGATGATTACTCTGTGGACTGCTTTAGCTGATTTTCGACAAGCTAAGAGTGGTGTTGAATTGGAAAGAGAACGCAAAGAGGACAAGTTACATGAATTTCTCATGGGACTCGATGAGACCACTTATAGATCGGTCAAATCTAATATTCTTTCTCGCAATCCCCTACATAAACTTGATGAAGCGTACCGAATTTTGGTACAAGATGAAGATTCAAAAGGAGATGCACGAGTGTTTGAAGAAAGACACAATACAATGGCATTCGCAACACAATTACCTCCATGTTCTCAACCTTACATGAGTCGTGAAGATAGAGAGAAGTTGATGTGTACTAGTTATGGTCGCAAAGGTCACCTCGCCAAAAATTGTTTTCGCACTTTGGGTTACCCACCATGGTGGAAATATCGACCATGAAGCAAGCCTACTGGGAGAAGCACTGGGTTCCCAACACAAGGACGTGGCTCTGGTCGTGGATCACAGATGGCTCGTGCTCACTTGACGATGACACAGTCTTCTTCGGGTGCATCGGCCAAACACCATCGTTACCGATCAAGATCGGATTGGACTTGTAGGTCTGAGTGATACACAATGAAAAAATATTGTCAACCTCCTCAATGAATAAAAAGAATCACCACCAGCAAAACTCAGCGGTATGAATCCTTCTCTTACTTGGATTATTGATACATGGGCTACAAATCACATGACTGGGTCTTTTGACTATTTGATTGATGCTCGAGATACGTCTCCAATACATGTTAAACTACATGATGGTCGTTTTACCTTGGCTACTAAACAAGGATCTGTGAGATTAGGATCTCATCTCAGCCTTCAAAATGTTTTGTTTGTGGATGGTTTACAATGTCATTTGATCTATGTGTCTCAGTTGAACAAAGATAAAGGTAGTGTCTATCAGATTACTGATAAGCTTTGCATTATCTAGGATCGCATTACTATATACGTCTCCAATACATGTTAAACTACATGATGGTCGTTTTACCTTGGCTACTAAACAAGGATCTGTGAGATTAGGATCTCATCTCAGCCTTCAGAATGTTTTGTTTGTGGATGGTTTACAATGTCATTTGATCTATGTGTCTCAGTTGAACAAAGATAGAGGTAGTGTCTATCAGATTACTGATAAGCTTTGCATTATCTAGGATCGCATTACTATGACGCTGACTGGAGCAGGTGAGGAGTCTCATGGTCTGTTTTTCTTTCGAGGGATGGATACAGTTGCTGCAACACATAAAACAGAGCTTGCTTCTTTGGATGTATGGCAGCAACGCTTAATACACCCCTCTAGTTCAGTCATTGATTTGCTATCTATTTCTCGTTTTTCTAAACTCAGTAGTTCAACACATAAGGTGTGTGAGATTTGTATTCGCGCCAAACAAACTCGTATTCCTTTCCCACAAGTATTAATAAAACAACGGATTTGTTTCAATTAATACACTGTGATGTTTGGGGACCTTACCGCACTACGTCTCTTTGTGGTGCTCGATATTTTTCACTATCTTAGACGATTATTCAAGAGGACTGTGGATATATCTTCTACCAAATAAATCAGATGTTGGAAAGAATCTGAAGAGCTTTCTAGCTTTGGTTGAAAGACAGTTTGAAAAGAAAGTAAAAACAATACAATCAGACAATGGGACAAAATTTCTCGTACTCTCAAATTTCTTATAAAAAAATGGTATTCTCCATGAGACCTCTTCCGTGGGTACTCCGCAGTAAAACGAACGAGTTAAGTGCAAGCATCGACACATCCTTAATATCGCACACGCCTAATGGTTTCAGTCTCATCTTTCTTTAGAGTTTGGGGTGAATGTGTTCATACAGCGGCATATCTTATAAATCGTACCCCTACACCACTTCTACTTGGCAAGACACCGTTTGAAATACTCTACGGACGTACTCCACCGCTAAACCATCTTCGTATATTTGGATGTCTTTGTTAGTCCCATAATCAAGATCATAAAGGAGATAAATTCGCATCACGAACTAAACGGTCAGTTTTCATTGGATACCCTTATGGAAAAAAGGGACGGCGAGTATACGATCTCGATACACACAAGATCTCTGTTTCTCTTTATGTCGTCTTTTGTGAATCTGATTTCCCATTCAGTTCCACATTCACCTCTACTCCTCCGATTTTGCCTTCTTCTTGCACTATAACAGATTTAAACGATGATATGGTTCCGTCTACTTCGATCAAAACTGGAGATATCCCAAACATACATGCTGAGTTATCTACGCCTACTGTCCATTCCGAGTCTTCTCCAAATCTAACTCTGGTTGCTATATTAGATACCTCTATTTTACCGTCTGTATCAACAGAGCTTTCTTCTCCAGTCATAACAGAACATGTTTCTCCTGTTCCGATATAGACTGATACTGCACCATTATCCCCTGTTTTGACAGAGTCTGACATTGAATCTTCTTCACCTACGACTTCAGTGGCTTCCCAAGACTAGGAGGGTGTTATGTCACCAGTCGCAGATATTGAAGAAACACCAGAACATATCTTATGACATGGAGAACGTCAATGAGCTCTTCCTCAATACCTCTCGAATTAAATACTTGATACAATTCGAGATAACTCTACTGTTGATGATGATAATGAATACTCCATTTCTTATTATGTCGACTACCAAAAAATTTCTAAAAATCATCGTTAATATCTGTTTGCTATTACTTCGGGGACTGAACCACGATCTTACTCCGAAGCTTTTGAGGATGAAAATTAGAGAGGAGCTGTGCGAACAGAGATCGATGCTTTAGAAGAAAATCAGACTTGGACCATTGAGACTTTACCTTCGGGTAAGAAAGCCTTAGGCTGTAAATGGGTTTTTAAACTGAAATATAACGCTGACGGAACTCTAAAACGCCACAAAGCTCGTCTGGTGGTCCTCGGTAATAATCAGGTCGAAGGTATTGACTATACGGACATGTTTGCGCCGGTTTGCAAGATTAATACAGTCCGCTCTTTCTTACAAGTAGTTGCGTCAACTGATTGGGAAGTTCATCAAATGGACGTACATAATACATTCTTACACGGAGATTTGGATGAAGAAGTGTTTATGCATTTACCTCCGGGGTTTCGAGGTACCGATCCTAACCAAGTCTGTCGTCTTCACAAATCTCTATATGGTCTCAGACAAGCTCCACGCTGCTGATTCGCTAAACTACATTCCGCCTTACTTTAATATGGTTTTGAACAATCTACACATGATTACTCGATGTTCATCTTTGACAAAGATAAGACAAGAATCCATGTGCTAGTTTATGTTGACAACCTCATCATTACGGGCAGTTCACTTTCAGTTATTACGGGGTTTAAGGCGTATTTGAGTTCTTGTTTTCACATGAAATATCTAGGCATTCTAAAATATTTCCTTGGCACTGAAGTTGCTCGTTCTCTCCAAGGTATATATTTATGTCAAAGAAAATACGTACTTGACATTATTGCGAAAGCTGGTCTTTTAGGCGCTAAACCAGCTGGATTTCCTCTCGAACAAAATCACAAATTGACCTTGGCTAAAGGAAAAACCATTCTGGAAGCTGCTGCTTATTGTCGGTGGATTGGTCGCCTTTTTTACCTTGGCAACACTCATCCAGATATATCTGACTTGGTTCATATTTTGGCACAGTTTATGAAATATCCAAAACCAGACCATTGGGACGCCGCACTCGGAGTCGTCCGTTATCTCAAAAGCAATCAGGGACAGGGTATTCTTCTTAAAGCATGAACACCATTAACTCTTGTCGCATGGTATGACTCTGACTAGGCCGGTTTTCATGCCTCTCGGCATTCTCAATCAGGTTGGATTATTCAGTTAGGTGGTTCTCCTGTCTCTTGGAAATCGCAGAAGCAAGATGTCGTCTCCTTATCTTCATGTGAATCTGAGTACCGAGCAATGCAACTAACGGTTCGTGAACTCATATGGCTAAAATCACTTTTGTTTGATCTTGGTGACAAATTTACTCAACCTATTCCATTATACTGCGACAATATGGACATTATGCATATTGCCAAGAATCCTGTTTTCACGAGCGCACTAAACACATCGAAAAAGACTATCATTTCATACGGGACGAATATCTCAAGGGAACTATCACTATGGTTCATGTTCGTACCAATAGCCAGTTAGCATACATTTTTATGAAAGCACTTGGATGTCGTGAATTTGAATATTTTCTTCGCAAGTTGGGCGTTTGCGATCTCCACGCTCCAACTTGAGGGAAGGTATTACGATATCATCGAATCTCGGTGATATCTTTGGCATATATATCTTTCTATGTGTAAATACGACATATATATTTTCTTGTTATACAAGTCTTAATCATTATGTCATATTGTTAATCGATATATATAGGCCTTCAGAGCCGCTGAAATAAACAAAAAAACCTTTATACTAAACTAGGGCCATGAATGTTTGTAGGTTTTTAAGTGGTTTTTGGATTATGGTTTTTAGTTTTTGGATTTTAAATTTTGGATTTTGGGTTTTGGATTTTGCTGAAAAAGATAAATAAATACATATATATATATATATATGAAAGTAAAAGAAGTGTGGATTAAAATGTGAAATAAAAAAAGTAGTTTTCAAATTTTCAATGAAAATAGGTGAAATGATCCAAAAACTAGTTTCCCTATTTTTTAGGGAATCTACTTTTAAAAAAAATATTGAATGGAAAAAAACAAGTTTTTAAGAAACAAAAACCAAAAACTACTGTAAAATCTACTTGTCATTCAAGGTCTAGGTAGTTCACAGGAATAATAAGTTGCATGATTGGATTGTTCACTAATTCTGTCAACATTTGGACATAGATGACCATTTTTACCAGATAATTCATTTTTCACGACCATTGAAACAAAAAGTACATGTACATTAGATTTGAGAACTTTTTGGCTTCACTAGCCTTCTAAGCCGCTTTAACCTTAAAAAAATTTAAACTCTTTTTTTTTTTCCTCGGAATAATTTTAATTATCCAAACACCGGTGAAACTCCGGTGAGGAAAACATACAAAACACACTCGCCAATACAAGATACAACCAATAGAAAACGAGCCTAGACAATGAGCCTAAAGAAGAAACTATCCTCGCCCAATGTAATGGCGATAGAAAAAACGAGTTAGAACTTATTATATTGCTACAACCAATGTAATGGTTGAGCCACAAGTAACCAAACCCGACAAACCAAACTAAGGGACTATGTTCTTTCTTCTTCAGAACCAACACATGAATCTAACAAAGAGATCCACACCTAATTCTGCAGCTAGACAACCGAATCAAGGGAAAAATTGTCAAAAGCGTTTCTCGAAAGGATGCACTAAGGAGGTTAGTAATCTGCAAAACCGGAGAACGAACCACAAATAACTCCATAAGCCCAAACCAACCGTCGATCTGTTGACCTCAACCTCTGCAACGCCTTAGAACTGCGAGATCACCACGACCAAACTTAAACTAATCAACCCTAAAGTCCAAAGCGGAAAACACCAAGTAAGAACTAGGCTCAAAAGAAATTAGCCCAACCACCAAAACTAAAGCTTAAAATCGATCCACTAGCCAAAAGAAGAAACCCAGATCTTCTAGAAGAGTTATGAATGAAACTTGAAACCCATAGGCGTTTGCAAGCAAAGTTGCACCGTCGACCATACAGATTTGGCGCTTCTGATTTCACAGCACCATGAATCTCAACCCAAAACTAGAAGCTTTCTTCTTTCTCTTACCAACCTTATTTTCAACAAAAAAAACTACCATTGAACCCAAAAAAAAAACTCGAAGCTAAGCAAAGATTAGAGGAAACATATGAGAGAAACCGACTCCGATGCTAAGAAAGCCACCGGAGTCGGTTTCCAAAAACAGTGGAGCGGCAGACTTTTAGAGAGAAATTAGGTTTAAACTCTTCTTGATTGGCTTTGAAATTTGGTTTAAGTAAATTATGTATGCTTAAATCCGGTTGGCAAAAAAAAATTGAAAAACCTAAATTATGATGTTCAAACCATCTAAACACGGGTAAAAAAAGGGGAAGAAATAAAAGACATGCTAAATATTATCGTTGAACTTCACAAGTGTATGTATATCCATAACTAGATTGTTTTTGGAAATAAAAACAAATATTTATAATAAGAAAAAACAAAATTTTGACCAAAGAAAAAAGGAAGAAATATAAATACTTTGACCCAAAAAAAAAAAAGAAAGAAAATAAATGTAAATACAGATACATTAGCGACGAGGCAAGACCATGTGCTCACTCACATGCGGTCTTCTCTTCTTCCCCTTTTTTTTTTTTTT
>VBRH01001107.1:0-19409 GCA_014578085.1 Cardamine resedifolia | reverse complement strand
TTTTTTTTTTTTTTTGGGTTATAATCGACTCTTTACTTGTAACTACAATATGAAGATATGATCTATGTTAACATTCTTTAAATGAATCTCCAGGTTGCAGATTTTGGTTTGGCTAAGCTCTCTCAAGACAACAACACACATGTGTCGACTCGAGTCATGGGAACTTTCGGATACTTAGCTCCTGAATATGCATCGAGTGGAAAACTAACAGAGAAATCAGATGTTTTCTCTTTCGGAGTTATGCTTCTTGAGCTCGTAACCGGACGCAGACCTGTTGATCTAACTGGTGATATGGAAGACAGTTTGGTCGATTGGGTGAGTAAATGTATCAATGTATTCATACCTAAACTATTACCAAAAACAAAAGATAAAAAAAAAATGTCATGTTTTGATAATCTTTATCGGCAGGCGAGACCATTATGCATGAGCGCAGCACAAGACGGAGAATATGGAAAATTGGTTGATCCATTCCTTGAGAAGCAATACGAGCCTTACGAGATGGCACACATGGTGGCTTGTGCTGTTGCAGCCGTAAGACACTCTGGTCGTCGCCGCCCAAAGATGAGTCAGGTAATAATAATAATAATTAAGTGTGACACATATATTACTACTATATCACGAATTTAATTAAAATCGGACGGTTAAATTAATTTCCACTCTGAGATTTTGATCAAATCAGTTAAAAATAAGTTGGTTAACTAACAACCGATTATATAGTTTCATCTTTTTGACCTAGGTGTTATAATTATTTGAAATGTAAAAATACTGAAAATAACCAAAATTTAAGAAAGTAAAAAACGATATATAATTGACCCGATAAACCTAGAAAGTCTAGCTAGGCGTTAATTTATTGCTTACTAAGTTAGTACTAAAAATAGAAGGGATAAAACGATTCCCTCTGCTTTATTTTACTAGATTGTTCGAATGTTGGAGGGTGATGCGTCACTCGACGACTTAGACGACGGTGTGAAACCAAGGCAGAGCTCGAGCGGAGGTGATGGCAGCTCGGACTACGAGACGGGCACATATGGTGCCGAGATGAGGAAATTCCGAAAAGTGACATTGGACAGTCGCGATTATGGGGCAAGTAGCGAATACGGTGCCACGAGCGAGTACGGGCTTGACCCGTCGTCCTCGAGCAGTGAGGAGATACACACTGGAGGAGGCACCAACAAAACTAATACAATTCGTGGGATTTAAATTTCATAAGCCAAATTATCAAAATTTCGTTGGATCATATATACATTGTTTTTTTTTATAAAAAAAAAAATTATCTCTAGTCTTTTTTTTTTCGGGAAATGTAACCGTTGGTTGTGTTTGATTGTTAAAAAAAACAAAAGCAGCAATCAAGTTTTTTACTTTAAAATATACTATGTATCTTAGACTAAAATGTCTATGAAGATGATAAAACGTTGAAAGTATTGTTTTGTTACAAAATAAGTATATGCTAAATCACCGTTTTAGCCCTAAGAAATGATTGAATAGAATAGTTCCCCTATGACTCATAATGAATCTCAATGTAGTAATAAATGTTGAAAGTGCTATTTGTTACATAAGAAGTCAAAAAGGCTAAATATGCTTTATAAAGTTGTGTATCCTATGCTAAGATATTTCTCTAGAGATAGTAAAATGTTGAGAGTATAATTTGTTACAAAAAGTACATGCTAAATTACAGTTATAGCCCTGTCAGAATTACTCTTAGCCTGTGATGAATCGAGCAAATGAATAAGAAATAAATTTAAGTTGAATCGATCTTTAAAGTTTCAACTTTTCTTTGCTAATTATCTTCTGATGAGAAGTAATAACGAAACCAAATGATTTTCTAAAACCTCCGAATTCCCGAAAATGCCCCTAGGAGGTGATCAGAAACAGAGGAGGACGACGGAGAAAGAGACCATGAAAGCATAAAGAAGGATCAAGAATCCAAAATGAAGAGCACAGTTCCTCTTAAACTTCCCAAAATAATTCTCCGGCGGCTCCTGATACAGAACTTCCAGATCTCCGGCAGCAACGGCGGCGGAGACCTCGTCATCCACAGCGGAAGAAGCTACCACGTTCTTGAAGAATCTTAGCTTCTCCGTAGCGAGACCAAGAGTGAGTTTGTGGCAACGACGCTGGTACTTAAATCCATTGATACAACGAAGTGTTTGAGCTACGGAGATGTAGAAGATGAGGTGAGAGAAAGTAAGGAGACAAATGGGTCCCCAACAAAGATAACAGCGAGGGTTGAGAAAGAGAAGCGAAGATAACAGCGAGGAAGATGAAGAAGAGGTTGAATAGCTTATGGAGCTTCTTCTTTTGGTTGTCAATGGCTCTTTTTTTCTCTAGGGTTTTCTCAAAGTGGAGTTGGATTATAGTGTTTAGAGCTTGAAGTGCGGTTTCTTTGGAAATATACGGTGGTCTTTGATGGTGATTGATCTCGTCATCGTCGTAGTCCACCATTGGAGGACAAGAGAGTGTGGGAAAGAGAAGAAAGAGAGGAAGTTGTGGGTCTATGGGAACATGTGGATGATGTTGGTTCGTATCTCCAAGTAAATGTATTATAAATCTCAACGGGTTAAATAAATATTTTTGCAATTATTATTCATTAACATTAACATTAATGTGTTTTGTTTGAGTTGGTGGACGTGGATCTCACTTAAAGTTTTCAATAAATAAACGGAAATATGGGGAAATAAATGTATTCTTATAATTGTGTTTCATTTTTATTTTTTTTCTTTCGATTGCTGCTTTGGTTTGAGCGTTGTTAGGAGTAAAAAGATCTCGGCGTGGAATCGGCTTAACTTCTCAAAGTTAGGCTAGGGTTTGGACACTTTGAAATTATTGGTGCCGGTTTCAGTTTGACAATGGTGTGGTCCTACCACGAACACCGACAACTTCAAATTTCAGATCTAGATCTATCTCGTTTTTCTCTGTCTGAGTCTTCTATGGTGAATTTCTAGCATTTTTCATCTCTAAGATGTTGTCTTCCCATCATTGGTGGCTCTTTTGTGGGGTTTCTTTTGTTTTTCGACGTATATGTTCATTCGCTCCCTCTCATTTGATCACTGTTGGCCCTTAATCAGATCGATCCACCTTTCACAAGATAAGTGATTGATGTTTCCGATGGGCGGCTCTTTTGAAGTCTCCTCCATTCGAATCTACAACAAGATCCGATCGAGATCTTGGTTGTTTTTCTCCCCTCATCCCGGATTTAGGCCGTCTCAGTTTCGACATTGAAAGCATATTTAGTTTACGAAGTCTCCTAATTACAAGCGAGGACATATAGATTAGATAAATATCTAAAGTCGAAGTAACTCATGATTTTTGTTTTTTCTCTTCGTGTGAAGATTCATCGATTTGGTTTTGAATGAATTGTGTTAGATTTTAATCGATATCATTTGTATCAAAAAGTTTTACTACTTTGGCAAAGTATTGAGGGTAATCTTCTTTTGGAATATCAATAAAAAAAACTTTAAAGCGTAAACAAAAAAACAAATATATATTTGCAAGTCTAATTTCGTAGGGTATATAACACATGCATAATTAAACCACACCATAATCTCGGCCACCAAATGTTTAATTCGATATAAAATTTAAATATCAAACTATTGATATATTATTATTAATTTTATTAAGTAACATTTTTATTTTATTTTGCATTACAAACAAAATAGTATATAGGAGAAAATGAGTTAATTAACCCGATAGTACGGAGAAGCGCGGTTTGATTACTACTGGCTTGGTGGTTTAGAGCCATGATGGCACTTACACTTTCCATGATCGCATTTGCAATCGTGATAAGAACAATGACTACACGCAATGTGGTTTAAACAACCAAAGTCCGAATCGCACTGAATTCTTTGGATTTTGATATGAAGTCCATCTTGGGTTCCTCCAAAGAATTCGAAACTGCCATATGAAGAAAGAAAACAAATTAATGAAAACTTTTTTTTTTTTTGTTAAAGCGGCCAACGACCAAAATATAGTTAAAACTAAATACCAGTTGCGGTGAAAACAAGAACAGCCAAGAATACCAGTTTTGTCTCTGAGTTTTGATAAATGAATCCTTCTAATTACCGATGTGAATGGTTTGTTGGTTTGTGATGGAATTATTGAAGGCCATAGAGAACATATATATAGGAAATTACGGGCTTTAGTCTTTAGATAGTCATCAATAAGTTGATAAAAAAAAGAAGAAGAAGATAGTCATCATTAAAATACATATCTAATTTATCATTTAATATTTTAGTAAAAAATAATGAATTATAAAATTTAGATCAATACCTATTAATTAGCAATATTAGTAGATAAAAACATATTAGTAATAGTATATACAAATTTTTTATTAATTGTATGGAAATGGTCAAAACTATGTTCATTACCATTTTTTTTTGTTTTGAGAAGTTTATTAATTGTATGAAAATGGTCAAAACTATATTCATTACACAATTGAAGAAAAAAATATCCACTCCAGATTTTTTAAGGCAACTAAATAACTTCACAATATTATGGTTTGCATTTAATTGTTATAAATTTTATGAATATATTTAACTGGATGAATAATTTTTTCTTTTCTAATATACATACAATTCTAATCTTTAAAATACTTGTTCTAGTAAACAATCTTATCAATAAAACTAAAGATTATCTTGTTGGCATCACTGTTTTAGCAGTTTTGAGCAATGCATTAATCATTCCAAACTCAAAATTTGGAATTTGGGTCAGTAATACAATTTGTAATTCATGGCCAGAGATTATAATTAGATTATAGTTAAGTTTTGTCGGATGATGCCCACTAATTTTTGTTTAAAAACCCATCAAGAGAAAAGAAATAGAATCAATTGGGCCCAAACATAGGCCCACAAGAGAAGAATTGAGTGAGTTAAATAAATTTCAAAGTGGCGGCATCGTTGGCTTCTTCTTCTTCTTCTTCGATACTTGGGTTACGGTTGAACCGGTTCGACCAGCCGGTCTAGTACGGTTTTTAATCATTCTTCTTCAATTCACTTCTAAACCCCCCTAATCTTCCAAAAAACCCTTGTCTCTTTCATCTTCATTGCTCGATTCCTGCTTCAATGGCGTATTTTGAGCGCTTCGACGACATGTACGACTTGAGATTGAATCCTAAGATTCTCCGAAATCTTGTGTCCGAGTATGTTCACAATGAGAAGCAGCCTTTGACCAATTTTCTATTACTCTCCAAAGTTGTATCAACCATCTCCACCCATAAGCTATTATCTGAGTCTCCGTTATCTTCAATTGATCAGAAGCTTCATGCTAAATCAAAATCAACCATTGCTGATTGGGCTAATAGGTTGTTGTTAGCTTTGATTTCTTTAGATATTGTATACGAATCTGTCTTAAATTAGTGTTTTTTATTCAATTAACTTCACTTTATGTGGTAATTGAAAGATAAAGTTTTGATTTTTTTTATGTGGTTGGTCTAGCCATTGTTGTTGTTGTTGTTGTCAAGAATGTGGTTCGGATCGTTTCATTAGTTCTTACGCTGTTTGGTTTAACTGTTTATTATCACATATTAAGGTGTGTATGGCTTTTGCTCTATGGTGAGATTTGTTCCATCTTCTACAATTTATTTTGGAAGTAGTAAATGTTTTGTTTTGTTTCAAATAAGAATCCAACAAGTTGTAGAATTGTACAAGTGGCTTCAGGTTTGTGTAAATATTTTGAATCGGTTCTTCTTGGGTTATCTTCAATTTATCTGTTTTGTGTTTGATATCGGATCAAAGCTTGCCGTTATTTACTCGCTGAAAAGCTTATGTACATCTGATTGATTTAGTTTAGACAAGTATGGATGATGTTCACTGCAGAGTTTGTAATTTCTAGCTGACCATTTGTACCTGATTATTTCGTTTTTATATTTTTTTTTTACTTTGCGCTCTACCATTTCCTTGGCATTTTGTAACAAGGACCTTTTGGAAATCTAAGATGCTTTTTTTTTCATACGCTGCCAAAGTAATCCTGCCATTAGATGAAGATTCTTCAGAAGCACTATGGGTAAGTGTGAGATTTAAGAAGGCCTTAAAGTTTTTTTTCTCTTAGGTTAGTTACTATGTTCACTTAATTTTTGTTTTATAACACTCTTGAAGCCAACCTGGAATTATAAAAGCAAAAGTTAGCTTCATTCCAATAATCTTGGTTTTTTTTGCCAAGACTGTTCTAATTTAGATGTTTTACATGTAGAGTTATGCATCAGTTCCTCTGTTTAATTCGACATTCTATCGACACTGTTGAAAACTTAGTAGGATGTTTAAATCTGTAGATTAGTTACTTGAATACATTCCTACTCATAGGCACCATATTTCTTCTTTGTGATTCTGTTACAACAATATGATATGTTATCAATATTCTTCTTTTCTTTCGCTTTCAGGGTGGAGCATTGGGATCAGATGGCTGGAGAAAATGTGTGGATAATCTTCTAATGACCACAGCAACAAATGTTTGTGAAGGGAGATGGGCCAATGCTGAAATCTACCAGTGTTTACTCAGTAAGTCGACTAGGGGTCTGGTTGAGTTTCAGCTTGCAGCTCTCGATGCCTTCTTGGCATCACGAGTACGTCCTGCATTTTTAGCTCAAGGGCTGGAGCTTTTCCGAACAGGTAACCAAGTTTGTTGTCATGAATTTTCAATCTTTAAAAACCCAGAAATCCTAAGCATCTGATGCATATATTATGGCTTTGAACAGGTAAACTTCAGGCAGGAATGAAAGTTGCCGGATTCTGTGCTCACGCTCTCATGTCTCTTGAAGTTGTCAGACACCCGAGGGCACTTCCACTCGACGGTCTCCCGTCCGTTGGCAACCAAATCTCGCAAAACATTTCTCTGGCCAGCCAAAAACACAAGCACATACCTAATCTGAATAAGTTACACGGTGGTGATGATCTATGCAACAGATGGCTGGCAAACGCAGAGGTTCCTTCTAACAACAAGATTCAAAGAACCTTAGACAAGACTTCACCTCTCCAAGAGACCAAAAGATTGAAACTTGGGAATCATTTAGCTACAGTCGTATCTCTGAGTGTCCATGATCATACATATATGGTTGCATCAGAGAATATTCAACAAGCTGATTTGTCTGATAATGTTCATGAATCAACTGAGGAATCTCTAGGACATGTTTCCGACAGAAATGCTATGGCTCCCAAAGACGGTTATCGAGAAGTAGTGAGTAGGACTCAAGAGGAATAGGATTTAGCGGTTAAGGATAGTCTCGTGGAAGAAGAAGCAATTTGTAAGAAGAGAGAGTCTGATGATGAGGAAGATGATTTTTTTCTCTTCTGATTCGGATATTGAATATTAATGCAAGACAAATTGTTCACAAATCTCTCTTAAGAAAATCTTTTTTATTTATTTAAGTAACTGTTTTTCCAAAATCAATCCAAAGTCATAACAAAATCCTACCTTTCTGTTCTTCAATTTATTCTTCTCCCATGACAGATTATTGCCATCGAACATGATTGGACAATTTATCTGACCAATTACAGATTATTTCGAAGCCTTCAAGGAGAACATTTTATCTTCTATGTGCTTCTCATTATCTTCTATGTACTTTTGTGTAATTTTTGTGAATCAAAATTACTACCAGAATAGCTTATTATCAAGAAATTTGCCAAGGAATTCCAAAAAAAAAATACAAGATGATGATGATTTAAAAATTGGCAACTCAAATTTGATATAGCATCAATAAATATCACAAGTTGAAGCAATCCATGAAAAGTAATAACAAAGCTATTTCTGCGATCGAATCTTGACGATTTCAGATTTAGCGTAGCCAAGTTGTTTCTGCGCATAGCTTTTGGCTATCTCCGCTGAGGTGAGGAAGAAGAGGTTGCAGTTTTTCTGGTAGACACTTCGAGAAGAAGAGAGACTGCTTAATTCGTCTAGCGAAACCTCTTGCCTCTTTATCTCCTTCTCAACCTCGATTTCGCGATCAGAAGAAGATGAAGAAGTAGTCGTCGCCATTTTTCTCCGGCTGCGGCTGCGGCTGCGGCTGCGATACTTAAAAAAATTTCTTAGGTTTCTTGAATAATAAAATTGAAGTTTTATTATACTGAAGAAACAGAGTCCCACATCGGAAGGAGATATGGAGTTGATAAGTTTTGTTTGGTATAAAGAAAGAGGCTTTGGTATTGTGTAAATTATCTTTGCGCTTGGGGCAATGACGCAGCTAATGAGGTTCTAACCGAGGCGCGTCTATTGCTGGTTGAAAACTATTTCCAAACCCCCTCATGGGCCTGGGCTTGACTCATGGCCTTTGAGAATTTCTGGAAGGGCTCCCCCCGGGGTAAAGCCCTACAATATACTAGTTCAATTTTTTAACAAATTAAAAATGTTTGACATGTTAGTTTTTGATTTTTTTGTTTAAATTATTATTAATTTTTTGGACATGTATACGTGCGACTGTGACTTCTTCATTATGCAATTGTATTTGTAACCCAGTACGTTTTTTTGGTTGATTTTTAATGCGACTTTAATGGTTGATTTTTTTTATTAACACATTTTTACTAATTAATTGTGTACCAATTAACTTCCTGACCGTTGCATTTTACAACGTTCATATTTGTTTTACTGCGGTTGATTAACGTGATTTAACTTCTAGTTAACTCTAAAAAAAAAAGAAAAAGGCTATACTTGGGCTTCAACACTAAAAGCCCACATAACCTTGGGTTCAACACTATACTTGCTTTAAGCATTTTGGGACGAGAACATCATCGGAAGTTGAGTGGAAGATATGTCGTCCGATCATTCTGAATTCGCCGGAAGCTTGATTTTTTTATTTATTAGAACGTTGTAAACTACTTATCAAAATTTCCAATTCTGATTATGATTCTAATTTTTGCAGGTCTATAAAATGGTTCGATTTCAAAACATGTTATATATACATTAATCAATCAATGGCCAAGAAGTTCCACATCAATCGAAAACTTTTATCAAACAAAAAATTCTGTCAATAAAAAACTCTAGTACAAAAAATTGGAAAATTATGGGCCTTGGTGAGCAATAGATTTGTTAAATGCTAGAATAGGCTGGGCCCGTTATTAATACTCGACCCGACTAGAGAAACTATGGATGATCCGTAGAATTACTGAAATCGTTGGCGGCAACAAAGAGAGCGAACATCTCTGAAAATTGCAAACTTCGACTTCAGATGATCTTCGTCAAAGAATGCGGTAAGAAAATTCCCATCTCCCAATAGTTTTCTGGGTGTTTCATACATATGTTCATTTGAATTTCGTATGACATTCTCTAAAATGGTCTCTTAATTGATTGAAGCAAATTTTGATTTTTGTCATTTCATTTGCTCATGTTCTTTGTCTAATCCCGAGGAGTAATGTGTTCAATAGAAAATCTACTTTGGTTAATGCAAAGTTTCCCAATTTGGTATCTATAGGGTTTCGAAATTTTACTCGTAGCATTCTACAACTCAGAATTGTATCAAAAAATTCTTAATTTGAAGATTTGTGAACATGATGATGCTTAATTTGCTAATCATTCTATATCAGATTTCCATCTCTGTCTTATTGTGTGTAAGTTGGTCTTGAGTGAACCTTTCCAGCGTTGTCTGAAGCAGTGTTTTCGTTCTTCCACTGTGTTGTTTACTGAGTTTCTTGAGTATTATTACTACACTCTCTTTATCAATTGATGCAAAGTTTTCTCATTCATCTATAGGGTTTTAAATTTTATTCATAGCGTTCTACGCCTCAGAATTGATTATCAAAATTTCTTTATTTGAAGATTCGTAGCCAATTCATTCCATTGGAGCATCTTTTCAAATGCTTGAGCAAGACTTTGCATTGAACTATATCATATTTTGGGAAATTCCTTGTGTCTTAACTTTGCTAATCATTTATTATCAAAATCCCATATATCTCTTCTCATTGTGTGTAACAGTGTAAGCTGGTCTTGAGTGGACCTTTCTTGCGTTGTCTGAAACAGCGGTTTAGTTCTTCCGCTGTGTTGTTTAGTGAGTTTCTCAAGTATTACTGAGCTGTCTATTTAGCACTCAGTAAAGTTCTAGAGTGCTGTTACATTTACACTTTAAAGTGATTTATTGCAGCCTTCATAATTCATTTTCCATGAATTTGGTTGTTGAATCATTGTGCTTATCCATTTCCTTTTATCATTTTTCTCTTCATGTGATCAGTATAAAACATCGAACCACCCCTTTTAGTATAATATAGGATTTGACCATATGGTGGATTCGTGCTCGGACCCCATTCATCTTTATGCCGGTTTGTTACAGTTGTGAGTGACCTCTCTCTTTCTTCTTCTTCTCCTTTCGGTGGATTATATTTAGTGTATGTTCCTCTCATTTGTGGGCCTCTGACATTTTCTCTGGGGCTTTGTGTTATCACAGTTTTATATGGCCTGATTATCCTCAAAGCCAATAGCTTAATTTGTTCAATAACAAATCACCAAGACTCTTCTACTTCGGGAAGGCTGCATTATAGCTAGTGGTAGACTAGAGCCTGACTTTTATAACCTTGACGCTTCTTAATGGTAAGATTAAGACATTTCTCTTAGTTGACTGAGCATATTGGCCACCTAAACTAAACTATTGCTTTAAGTGATTTGCCTTCTCATCAACCTGCACATTGGATTTTTGAATTGTTTATGTTTTCGTTTTCTAATTTGAGTTTTTTTGCAGATCTAATAGACACATTTTTCATTGGCTTGTAATTGTGAAATATAAACATTTAGGAATTTAAGATACGAAGAAAGTAACATTTTTGTAATATTTACATCTTTACAATGGAAATGCTTAACTTGTTTTGAAGTGTAAGCCGCTTGTGATCTTGACTAATTCTAAATACATAGTAGTTTAATCGGGTTTTAAATATAACTGCTACAATATCTAGGTGACTAGTTCATCTAAAACATCGTATCCATCTTTCTGGTCGTAGTGGTGCTATTTGAACAATGATGCTGTCTTGTGGTGGTTGAGTTGAGTTTAACGAGCTTGTTTGGCTGCAGTCAGCGATCTTCTCGCAGGTCTGGATGAGGCAGTGCCTGCAGGTAGGACAGGACGAGTGTGAACTAAGCCACTTGTCTATACACCGGACATGGAATCCATGGTGGCATGTCGGCAGCAGTTTCACACGCTCTTCAGATACAAACTCCGAGAGACATATAGCACATTCGGTGTCTAGGCCAGGCAGATTCAATTCAGTAGAGTAACTTACTGTCTGGAAACTCTTTAGAGCTTTTCGTTTGACTCCTTTGTTGGTCAAGCGAACTGCGTGGTTGTCACCAGCTTCAGATGGTGTTAAATTGGAGCACCTTAAGGCACATCTTATTATAGAATTTAGACCAAGTGAGCAAACGAGTGCACATAAGAGGACTGATAGGACCATAACAACATTTGCATCAAAGTTGTTATCATCTACATATGGGGATGGTGCCGGGGTTGGTGATGGATCATGGGTATGAAGTAGTAATCTTCTTGAGTAAGAACTTCCAAGAATATCTTGAAAGATCTGAGTTGGTTTCATGGTGGGAATAGAAATGGTTATGGACATAATAACTTAGTTTAAAGATAGATGGATGGTTTTCTAAGTTTCCGTTAGAGGTTGTTTATATAGAGGAAAGGTAAGGTTTCCATTTATCATTTAGATATTTAATGAGGAATAGTTTATTTTTTTTATTTTTTCAATTATGGTTGGATGAATAACTTATAAAGATCAAGCTCACAATAAGGTCCTTTACATTTAGTTAGTGTCTTATTTAATTAAATCATTTGCAGCTTAATATGTTTTTTTTGGTATAAAATGGGTCCATCATACCAGTTGTTGCAATGGTAGTGCCATGTGGCTGTGGCTTTAGCAAATCAAATCTCCCAGAATTGCTCCCAGGGACCCATGAGCTTTAACTGGAGCAGCCATGATTCATGAACTTTCCCTATCTTTGAGATAACAGTACTCAGATAATATCTCCTCTCTCAAACCATACACTGCCTTGGTATTAGGGCTTCTCGTATATGGTTTTCTTCCTTTGAAGAATTTATCAGGTTTTGTCGCACACATCAGTTTTATGGGGCTTCTTGAAGAACTTCTTGTTCCTTTTTATTTATTTTACGGTCAATTTTTGCTTAGATAGTTCTGTCCCAGAGATATCTCTGTCTAATCTATAGAGGAGTTAGCTTGGTTTAAAGCACCACCTTGATCTAGTGTCTCTTATAGAAAACTAAGCAAAGTTAATTAAACTTTTCCCTCTTTCCCTTTTTGCTATTTTTTAACAGTGGTGGGAACTTAAAAGTTTTGTTGATTTTGTGTGGTTTTAAGGTGTACAGATGGAATATTTAGTGAATCCACCCCATCCGTAGTAACTCAAGCTGTCCGTAGAGTAGCCAAAAGGACAAAAGCCTCTCCCAATCAATGTTGTTAAAGGCTACTTTTATCACTCTCATAGGCATTAGTTTCCACCTTCTGCTTTTTTTTTTCCTAAATAGTTTTTCTATCTTTATCTCTTTGCATGCCTTTGTTTTAAATTAGAGCTAAAGCAATTGGTCCCACGAATGAACAAATAGAAAATGGTTCTTTTTGTTTGCTTTATGAAGTATCATTTTTCATTGGTTGCAAATTGCGAGGAAAATCTACATGAATCTAGTATATCAAATGTTTCCAAATCAAAGCAAGATTCTTTGAAAGGTGCTTATGTAGAACGTTTTTTCTTACTACTTGCTAATAGTTCGGTTAGTGAAACATTAATTTGGGATAAAAAGTTGATGTTACACAGCAGGATAGGCCTCTCTTTTAATCTTTTCTCACCTGTCTCACTCGGAAATGGATTCCTTTTTTCTTTCGTCTTTGCCATTAGGTTGCATATAACTGGTACAAACAGATGGTGGTCAGTTTCTTGGTTCCTTCTTTAAAGTAAATAAACTTTACTTTTACTTTTATGCTATATTAATGATTCTTTTGATTGGAATATCTTAATTTGATACTCATTCACTTTTTTATTGAAATTCCTGATTTGTGATGACTATAAAAGTACATGAATGAATGTGTGAAAACTGAAAAGGTTACAGAGAGAAACATCATCCAAAGTAATTTGGCCATTCAGTGTTTTCTTTGAATGCTTCAAGTGAAATGTTACCAACATATAACACGACTTAGTGAGAATTGGAATATTTCCGGGTTTTCTCAAGTAAGAGTTTTGCTGGATGCATTCTTGATGTGGAAATGGTTTGGATCCAATGATTTTAAAGGGCCATGGGAAAAGTTTCAGAAACATTATAATTAAAGTTCTCTTTTGCTAGATACTGCAAATACTGAAACACAGAGCTTTTGTTCCATTTCTGAAGAAAATCATCATGAATGCCCAAACCTGCTTTGAAGCCCAATCCAAGATATCAAGACTAAGGCTTTGGTATTAGTTTTTAGATAGATTTTGTTTGTTTTTTGCAATTTGCTAGATACTGCAAATACTGAAACACAGAGCTTTTGTTCCGTTTCTTGATAATCCTTTTGCCATTATTGATGTTGAATCTATGACTTTCCTTGGTGGAACCTATTCTTAATCATGCCAATTCTCAGTGTTCGTCTTTTGTTGAACTTTTCAGTGAAATATCTATCTGTTCCTTCTAAATATCTTTTTTTTTTTTTTTTTTTTTTTTTTTTTTTTTCTCTTGATAATGTAGAGTACTTCATTTTGTGCTAGGATGAATAGGCACATCCTATTGTGTACAGCTCTCTCGCTTTATAACGGTATGTCGACATAACTTTCTCCATTATATTATTAGCATAGTTCTAAATTATTTAAAGCCACCATATATATTATATTACAAGAAGTTTAGACATAATTCTCTCTTGTTAATTGTGGTCTTTAGTCCAACAAGTGGTCAGAATTTTCTTAAAGCACTACGTTAGTGTTTTCAAACATTATCTTCCAAAGCTACCATTGTCCTCTAGTGCTTCTGTTATTACATACTGTTTTACTTTTAACGCTGTTTATAATAGATAGCTCTCCCCACTAAAAGAACATTATAATAATTGCAATGAGAATTAGGATTTCTTTAACTTTTTCAATGGAATGGTAGGGGAAATCTGAACTTCAATAATGTTTCGTTATAATTATTTAGTAACTCTGTTGATTAACGATTGTTTAGTAAATTAAAGGAAAATTTCTAGACAGCCTCAATTGTTCAGAGAGTTGAACAATTTTAGACCATTGGCTATACCAGTAAGGGCATTACTTAAGCTAGATCCAGAATTTATATCAGAATAATTGTAGTTACTACTAAGTTAGATTTCTTAACTTATATGAAGTGATGTATTGATGCTATTCCTTTTTATTTGGATTTGATAACTATTTTGTTGCGGTTTTCACACTTTCAATGGCATATTACCGGATATGATCTGATATCCCTCAGATGCTTAATGGACATATGCATCCTGTAAACCACAGTTTTTTGTTATTAACCAATAGCCCTTGTTTTTTGTTCACAGCCTCAATTACTATTAAACTCTTTTTCTAAATCGGGCAGTGCTTACTAATTGAACTTTTCATCACTTTATTTATGTTTCATCCAATCAGAAATGCTTAGGATCTTAAGCCTTCTTTGAACTAATCATTTGTTTATAACATGCCTTTAGTTTTTATAACCTTGTTTATTACATTTTGCTCCCTCTTTTACTGTAGGATCTCCAGTAATCTCGTAGTTAGAACATATGGCCCTTAACTAAATCAGTTACTAGTAGTAGTATTTTATAATGGATTATGTATTCCTGTTTGTTTAGCTGCTGGTATTGAATCATTCAGTTGTCAGGATTCTGACTTTGATATCTGGAGAATCTATAAAAGTAATTAAGATATCAAGTGGTATATCAAGTTGATCACTCCATGTTTTATTTTATATTTGCATGATTTTTTTTTTAATCATAGAGATAGAAGCAAAGTGGGCCAAGTTTGTAGTTTTTTTTTTCTGTTTTCAGACTACAAGATACTATTGAGTAGATATGAATCATCAGGCTTAGCCTTTTCTCGGTTAAGTTATATATGATAATATCTTGCACTAGCTAGTGTCCATAACCAAGATGTGTGTCTGTTGTAAAGAGAAGTAATAGATGAATTATATTAAATTCAGGCTGAACATTCACCACAATCTGATACAAACTTTAGTACCAATTTGATAAGATGCAGGGTGAGTAAATTTTGAGGTATCAACATGGTAATTGTTATCGACTATCAGAATGGTGTATGTGATGCTTTTGATGAGAATCATTAAAAAAGGTTTAAGTACCCTCACTTTTAGATTTTGGTGTGTGACCTACCGAGAGATGGATTCTCTCGACCTGGATGGTATTTACAAATCAACTCTACACTTTCGATAGTGTATTGTGGCATGGGTAAGTCTGATGTGTGGCTATCTATATCCCATAGGATGGATTTATCACTTGGCTGCCGGTTGAGAATCTTACAAGACCAAGTTTGATATAGCTTGATATCTTTACAAGATGCATCCCCAAAACTAGGTTTTATGTCTGACTTTTACCCCTAAACTTAGATCGGTTGGTAATAATCCCTATCACTTTCCAGTGGCAGAGTTGGTTTTGTTATCATTGGAAGGAAGAATCATGTGACATGTCGTATTTGCTATCCTGATGACTCATGTGTGAGGATCAGTTTTGAGGCATATAAGTAGTGTTTTGAGTGGGTCGAGTCAAGTGGACAGATGCACTTTTCGTCACAGCCTTCGTGCGTTTGTCACTATCAAGCATGTACTTGATCAGGTCTGGGCCGTCATTGCATTTAAACATTGGCATTAATTACTGGAATACCATTCGATCTGTCTCGTGACTCTTTGATTCCTTGTAGTGCTTGTGACATGTATGAATATATGACTAGAACTTATCAGTCTTCCATTCTTAATGTTTTTAGATAAGAATGCCTAATTCCCATTCACCTAAAAAAATACTTTCGCAAAGAAGCATTTGACATGTGGTATTTTACTATCTTGATGACTAATGTGTGTGGATTGGTTTTGAGGCATCTAGGTAGTGTTTTAACTGAGTCTAGTCAAATGGACAGATGCATTTTTTGTTCACTATCAAGTATGTATGCGTTCAGGTCGCAAAGAGAAGTTTGCTGAACTCTGTGAGATGCTACTGAAAAGTCAGATATATATTCTCTTGTATGCACTTTGTGCTACAGGCAAAAATGAAAGACATAAAAAAAAAAAATGCTAGATCCAAACATGTCAACTAGCTGATTTATGATGGTTTTTGCCTTTATTGGCATCTAGCTACTTTGTCTAAACGTGTTTACTCTTCCTTCAGGTTCTAGAGGAGCAATCCTGACAATAACGCTCTCTGTTGGTGCCACAGCCACTTGATCAACTTGACTGAAGTCACCTAAGATTTTTTGGCATGTCTCAACCAGACAGTGTCTACATTTTGGACAAGTCAAATGTTGTTGAAGCCACTTGTCAATGCAACGAACATGGAATCCGTGGTGGCATTTAGGGAGCAGCCTGACTTTTTCACCGGAAACAAAATCCGACAAACAAATGACACATTCTTCGCCAAGCCCTGACAGGTTCATCTCAGGTGAGTAACTCACGACCGGGAACATCCTAATAGCTTTCTTCTTGATTCCTTTGTTTGACGAACCACGTGGTGTTGAATTACTAGAGACAGGATCGGAGAATCTTGAAGAACGTCTGAGTGCCCAACGACTGATGTAATGCAACCCGAGGCAACATATGATGCCACAGAGGAGGACTAAGAGAAGCATCAGGAAATTCCCGCTGTGGTTGGTCTCATGGGGCATGCGATGAGATGGTGCAACCACATAGGCTCGTTGGATGTTGTGGTCAAATGGGTTGTGCAGAAGCAGCTTCCTGGAGACAAAACCATCAAGGAATTGTTCTTGGAAGGCTTGAGCTGAGGAAGGTATTTCATTTGCAGACATTTTTTACTCTTTCTGAAAAAGCTTTCGGCTAAAGTTTGATTCTCTCTGCTTTGCTTGGCTTTTTTTGGTTATTGCTTCTTTATGTTATGGAGAATACAACGTGGTCTTTATATATAACTTGAGAAGTTTACTAATTACAGAGTGGGGACTGAGAATTTTATAATTGGAGACTAATCATTTTTGACTAAGAAAGTGGGTTTTTTTCTTATTTTTGCCAAATGAGACTTGAGAGAAACTGGGACCCAGAAAGAGCTTATCTAATTTCATGAATCCTTGAGTGCTGGTTGTGCCTTTCGCACATTAACTCCTCCAACCACAAGATGCTTGTGTACGGACGGTCACTTTTCCGACATTGAATTTTGAAAATCATTTCTTATTGTCTCACTTTTAAACAGAAAACCTTGTTTTATCATGTTTGTCGTGTTGATTCTTGATAAGCTGGATTTATTTTATTTCCATTATTATATGTTTTAAGTTTTGGTAAGATTTGCAAAATCTATTTTGATATTCCCAAGTATCTAAATGTCTGCATAGAAATTGTTCTGTTGAAGTGAAATAACCCGAGTTGGTGAGAATTGGAATATTTCTGGGAATATATCAACTGAGAGCTATGGTTTGGTTCCAATGAGTTTTAAGGGCCCTGAGAGGAACATTATTATCAAAGTTCTGTTTTGCTAGAAACTGGAAATACTGAAACACAGCTTAATAATCTATTTCAACATTGTTGATTTTCAATCTATGAACTTTGGTGGAACTTATTTCTTTAATCATATACTCTTCAGTGCCAATTCTCAGTGTTTGTCTTTCGGTGTTCTCTAAGTAAATATCTGTTTGTTCAATGTTCCTATTAAATATCTCTTTTTGTTTTGATAGTGTAGAGAAGAAATATCTACTAAATATCTGTGAAGGAAATATCTATTTGTTCACCTTTCCTACTAAATATCTGTTTTGCTTTCTTTTCTTCATAATGTAGAGAACTTCAGTTTGTGCTATGATGATTAGGCACAGTCTCTTTTTGCTTTATAAGGGTATGTCGAACTTTATCTATTATATTATTAGCATACTCCTAAATTATTATATTACAAAAAGTTTAGACATGTATCTTTCTTATTGATCCAAGTCTCTTAGTCCAACAAGTGGCCAGAGTTTTCTTAAAGCACTATGATAGTATTTTAAAACGTTATCTTCGAAAGCTATCATTGTTCTCTGGTGCTTCTGTATTTACATACTGTTATAATACTTTCAATGGGAATTAAATTTGAACATCTTTTCTTTTGATCATTTAGTAATTGTATTGATGTCCTATGGTTGTTCCTGTAGTAAATTTCTAGTCTAGGCAGCCTCAATTGTTGAGAGAGTTGAACAGTTTTAGATCATTAGCTGTTGCAATAAGGGCATTACATAAGCTAAATCCACAATTTATCACAGAAAAAGTTATACTTGACAATACTTTGTTGTAGTTTTCACACTCTTAATGGCATATTACAGGATATGATCTAATGCCATCTGATATCCCTCAGATGCTTAATGGACATATGCTACCTGTAAATCATAGTCTTCTATTATTAAGAAATAATTCTTCTTTTCTGTGCACATCCTCAATTACTATTAAACTCCTTTTTGTAAGTTGGGCAATGTTTACTAATCGAACTTTTCAACACTTTATTCATATCTCATCCAATCAGAAGGGCCTAGGATTTTCAGCCTTATTTGGACCATCATTTTTAAATGACATGCCTTTTGTTTTGATAACCTTGTTTATAACATGTTGTTCTTTTTTAAGTTGCAGGATCTTCAAAATCTCGTGGTCCTTCTAAAATTATTAGTTGTTTTTTTAACAGTGGGTTGTGTATTCCAGCTCGTTTAGCTGGTTTTGAATAAACCAGTTAGCAGGATTCCGAGTTTAATATTTGGAGAATCTATGAAAATGACTAAGAGATCAAGTTGAACACTCCATGTACTATTTTATATTTGTACCATCATAGAGATAGAATCAAAGTTTTCAACTATTTTATGCCAAGTTGAACACTTTGTAGTTTTTCTTCTGTTTTCATACTATGAGATAGCACTACGTGATCTGACTCGTTAGGCTTAGCCTTATCTTGGTTCAGTTATCATGAATATATCTTGCGCTAGCTACTGTACAATACCCAAGAGTAAGTGTATTAATTCACCACAATCTGATACAAATTTTAGTACCAGTTTGATAAGAAATAGGGTGAGTAGAGTTTGAGGCATCAACATGGTAATTGGTATCATCAACCCTGAGTAGAAGTTGCTTGTGATGAGAATAATTGGAAGTTTAACCCTGTTTGGTTTGATGGAGGTGAAGGATTTCTCACTTATCTTGCTTCATACCTTCACTTAGATTTTGATGGATTCTCTTGACTGGGAGGGTATTTACAGATCAATTCTACATTTTTGATAGTGTAGCTCAGGTCCCGTAGGATGAGTGTATAACTTGACTGGCGGTTAAAAATCTTACAAGATCATGTTTG
>VBRH01001106.1:21095-33050 GCA_014578085.1 Cardamine resedifolia | reverse complement strand
CTCGGTTTGGCCACACCGAGTGCTCCTCGTCATAAGCTCCAGAGTTGGACTCAGTTTGATTTGCCCTTGTAATTCCCGTTAAGTTCTGCACACCATTCTTCCTTATCTCCAGCAAGCGTCCATTTACCCTGAAAATAACTCCAAAATGCAATATGTATGCAATGCTAATGCAAAAACTCCTAAGTATGCAATATGGACCAAAAAGGATTCTAAATGGTATGAACAAGGGATGAATTGAAACTAAAATGGACCTAAATACATGCTTAAAACAGATAAAATATGGAGTTATCAGTGTGTATAACTTGTAGATGGGAGGATTGCCTCACTAAGTATTTATCGAAATACTTATGCATCTCCTTTTATTTGATGCAGGAAAATAGAAAGAGTGACCGTGGGATCAAGACGAGGAAGAGGGGATGATCTAGAATTCGGTTGAGATTTATTGTTGATTTATTTTTAATTCGAATATTTGTTGAATTATTGCGAATTATTTATTTTATGATTTTTTTGGAGTTAAAATCATGTTAGAAAATTTGGTTAAATTATTTATTAATTTCGGAATTAGTGAGTTTTAGTTTCAAAATTTTGGTAATTAATTTTGATAATTTTTAATCATGGTTTCTCGATGAATTGATTTATGGTTGAGTTTTGTGTAATTTATTTGATGATTTAATTCAGTTCAGTTGAATTAATTAAATTAATTGGGTTTTTCATGAATTGTTTAAATTAATTGGATTAGGAGATTATAATATTTATGGAAATATTATTATCTGTTTTTGCAAAAAAAAATAAAAAATCGGGTGCGGTTGTTTCAACTTCCGAGGAAACCCTTCGCTATCTTCCTCCTTTGAAGTCGTTTCCCTTTTCCGATGGTATTCGCAAGCCGTTTTCCAGGTCCCAAATCCCGTCCTGACTCTCCTGGGAGTCCGCCGCTTCCTTCCGGTTATGGGTTTGAACCTGAAGGCGTCCTCTGTCTTCACTTCATCCTCACCCTCCGTTGCGAGGAGGAGGAGGAATGTCGCGGCTTTATCCAGTGGGTTTGCTTTACCGCTCTCCAAAATTTTTTTCTGTATTTTGATTTCCTTTTTGTCATACCTTATCATTGTTACTTTTTGCCGCAACTTGCGCCCAAATATCGTCTTGCATGCGAGAAACAAAAATTCCTTGGTCTGAAACAAAAGGCTCTTAACGAGAGAATCTGGAAGCTGGAGAAGAAAATATGCCATATGGAATCCAACCCAATCGAGTGGGAGAGGCTTGGGTTCTTTTCGATCGACCTAGTTCCGGACTGTTTGAGGGCCTTCATCAAATTCAACAACGAAGTTTTTTGCTCACTGCTCAGAACGCAGGGTCGGAAGATGACATGGAGGAAGAGGTTGCCCCCAAACAAGCTATGGCTATGACAGAACCTGTTCCCAAGCTTAAACCTTCAATGTTACAGAACCCCCTTTTTTCTTACTCCATGGGCCTCGGGTCCATTTATTTTTGCTTCCGAACCCGACTCTATTATTATTATGCTTTTGCTTTAAATGCATCCTTTTTTATTGCTCTTGGGTAATTGACGCGATTTATTTTCTCTTAATTTCCCGTGATGGTCATTAAATGCCGCTATCAACGATTTGATTAGCGATTCGACTTTGCTCCTTCCGGGTGTTTAGTCGCTTTGATTTTTGTTTTGTATGGTAAGAAAATCAATTTGTAGGTCCTGGAATCTGCACGAGCTGCTTATCTTGACTATTTAACAAAGGCTTGAAGCTTTGTGACCTACTACTCAATTCTCGCTCTCGATGGCCTCAAGTTCTCAGGTTTCGATAGACTCCCTTGCTCCCCCAATGGTCGTCTGCTTTCACGAGGACCCAGTCGTTGCTCTCAATACTGAGGTCGGATCCAAAGTTTGTCCTCTTTGGTGGGGGACTTTGGTGGTGGTTCCTTGCAGATTGATCAACCACCTGCCTCCACGCGAACGGATGACCGCCATAAAGTTCATGGAGAAGTTAAAATTGTTTCTCTTTTTTTTTGGACTCCCCCTCTAAGCTTCCTTACCATTCCTGCACTATTCTTTATCTTCATCGGTTGCACCTTATCCAGCTCGTCGCAAAGTACAAAGAGCAGGAACGTGAATGAGATATGCTCAAAGCGAGGATACAAGAGTTGGAAAAGCAGTCTCTCCGAATCTCTTGTGAGATCTGTATACTTGAAGCGCATCCCTCTGATTTGGTCGTGCTTGGTTGTGAGGACTTCGGGCACTTCATCCCTCCGTGTGTGCGTGGGATAGTTGACGTGGCCAGGTAAGGGGGCGGAGCTGTTATGTGACACAGACTAAATCACAAGCTGATTGCATCTGGCAGGCCTTCTGATTGGTGTTTTATTTGTTCACCCGTGTAGATGGGTTTTTGTCTTTTTATCTTTTTCCTTGTTTGTACGCCGTACGCCTCGTACATTCGGTTTATCAAAATAAAGTATTTTACTTTTAATAGATGTGCCCATAGAAATGGGTTACCTACGTACCTACATTGGGATCAAGCCTATTCGTAGTTCGTAATACATGGGAGCTCATTTTTAATACACACACACACAAAACCTTGTCTTCTTGCTTACGTTATCCACATTGGGACCTCCTCGATGGATACCGCTATGATTTTTCTTTCTGTCTTCACGGGTTATTTAATAGCCTGCCCCGTGCTCTTCTTCTCCAACTTCCTTCGTTCTTCTAAACATTCTTTTTCAAAGAGCTAAGATTCCCTTTACTTGATTTCCGAGGTATCGTTTGGTTTGCCGGCAAATCTTGCAGAGTTCATTGCGCAATTCTTCATCACGACGGCTGGGATTGTTTCTCGAAGTGTTCTGGACCGCCTCAACTAACGCTGCTCCACCTGTTCTTGCGACTGAACCTTTCTCTTCGGACAAAAATTGACAAAAATTTTAACACTTGGTATATGGGCTCGAGTTTACCTTTATCCTTTGCTTCAGGTAGGCGTCATTACTTGGGGTTCTGTGTGCTACTCCTTTTTGTCTTCGACCTTTCGAAGGGAAAGAACCCGCTTTACACATGGAGGTCTTTAACTGCTATTGGACCTTTATCCGATGGCTGGTAAGGTAGCACGAACGCGACGTTTCCTGGTCTTCTTTAATAGTATGTGTTCCGCTCGAGGTAGGGAATTTCACGCACTTATGGTAGGTTCACGGAACGGCTTTCATTTAGTAGATCCAAGGGGTCCCCAAAATTATGTTATACGCCGCAGGCCTATCGAAGACTGTAAACTCCACAATCTTTGGCACCCCAGCGGCCAACACTGGGAGCTTGATGGTTCCGATCAATAGCGTAGTTTTGCCGGTGAAAGCAATTAACAGTGTTGGAGGGCCGACAATGTCAGATTTACTTATCTCCATCCGCTGAAGAGTGCTTAAGAAGATTAAGTCCACCGAGCTGCCACTATCGATTAATACTCTTGATACTACGTAATTTGCCACATCTAGAGTAATTACTAGAGTATCTTCATGTGGTATTGCAAGGCTTTGGGTCTCGGTTTCTTCAAATATTATTGGTGGAACATCTTCAACTGGACGAGTGCTCCTACTTGCTTCCATGACCGGCATTCTTTTATGTTGTTTAATAGATCGAATGGTGTCGTGACATAGTTTGATCCGCCGATAATAACGTCAATCCTTCCCTTCGAGCCTCCAGATGAGGTGGGCTTGATGGTTTGCTACTTCTTGACAAGCTACTTCGGGGACCGACTTTCGTTCCGCACCTGGATGTAATGCTTCACGAACTCTTCCAGGTTGAAGCTAGCTAGATGTCCGGATGCCCATATTTTGGCGAGATGTTTCTTGAGAATGCTACAGTCCTTTGTAGTGTGACCATTGACTTGGTGGATGTCGCAGTATGCTCCTTCGTCGCGTACCCAGGTGGACAATGATGGAGCTCCGAACCGTCTTTTCCTAGGGACTGGTCTTCCAACGTTGTTGCTAAACGGGGCAGACCCAAAGAGTTTGGTTTCCAGTGCATCCCTCGGCTCGTACTTCCTTGAAGGCAGCGTAGTAACTAGCTTAGCCGGTCTGTACTTTTTTGCGGCTTTTAACTTCTCTTCCTCTGCTTCAATCCAGTCATTGGCTCGAAAAAGGGCATCTTGGATTGTTGTCGGTTGATTAACCATAAGGCTTTCTTTAAACCTAGACTCGTGCCAGAGCCCGTTGTTCGGAGCATTTAGCGCTGAGGTCTGTGAAATGCCCGGTATTCCTGCCATAATTTCCTTGTACATTGAAATGTATTTTTGCAGGGGCTCCTGAGGTCCTTAAAGCAAGTTCTACAGGTGTCGGTTGGACTTCCTTTGCTCCAACAATACCGAATACTGCATAAGAAAGGCGGAGGATAGCTCGTTGAAACTGTCGATTGACTCCAGTTTAAGATGGGTGAAACAGAGGAGTGTTGGCCCGGATAGGTCTTTTTCCTCGTATTTATACAAGATTTAAGATTAAATGCCGCTAATTCACTCAATGATTCTCCTTAAATGCGTCCGTTTTGATTCTGTCTTCAATTGTCGTAACGCTTTCATTTTTGAGTCAAACCGGGCCTTTGTTGGGCTTTTATACCATCCTCGAGGTTGCTCTAAATTTTTTTCCTCCTCCCTCGAGCTGTTCGTCACTTCGTTTCCCGAACTACTGTGGAGTTCGACTCCTTATCCTTCCTCATGCTGACTTGTCCTCACTAACCCGTATGCGATAACTTCTTCATATTAGCCACGTGGCAATACCCCCGAACCGCTAGATCCTCGAGCGGGATCCGGTACCAACATACGATATCTCTCAATGTCGTATGTTCTATTATAGTACCCATCAAACCGTATGTTGCAGAATTTCAGGCCATCATCAGTTCTTAAAATTTTAACATTCTTGTTAATTTGTTTTCTACTAGATCTTTCCATTCACAAAAACCTGTCAAAGATTTCCTTTTTGTTTTTAAGAACATCAGCCACACTTTCCTTCTTCTGTCATCAACAATATAGAGAATATATTATTTACGCGAAAGTGATAGTGTAACACTTGGAGAACCCCGTAGATCAACATGTAGATATCCAAAAGCAGCTTTAGTTTTGTGTCATCCCACACTGAAACTCAGCTTCTTGTATTTTCTCATCACACAATGTTCACATAATGCAAGCTTTTTCACTTCATTCATGTCGATTAAACCTTTTTCAGTCAAGGCTTTAAGATTAATAATACTCATATGCTCAAGTATGTTATGCCACAGAGATGTCTTTTCTGTCTTTGTTTTAACATTGCAATTTTCTGACAGAACAGTCACCCCATCAAGTATATAAAGGCCATTAATCAAATTACCTCGAAGTGCTATCTTATTACTCTTGTAATACCTGAGTTTACCATTTCCACCTTCATGCTTGTCCAAAGTTCCTGTGGAGATATGATTTCTTCTTAGATCTGGCATATATTTGACATTGTGCAGAACTTTGATTGATCCTCCATGTGTGTTGATTGAAATTGACACTTGTCCTTGGACTGAACTGTATGATCATCACCAAACAAGATAGTAGTGTCACCATTATCATGTAGATCAACAAACAAGTCTCTATGAGATGTCATGTGAAACGTAAATCAAGAATCTAAGACCCAGACATCTTTAGTGTTAAGATCACCCATGCTTAATGCCTCTGACCAAACCACTTTTTCTATGAAAACTCCAACTTCTCCATGACCTTCATTTTCATACTTCTTCCTTCTACCATAACAGTCCTTCATATGACCTTCCCTTTTACATAATTAACCAACAAGTAACCTTTGTCTCAGAATACATGTTTCTGTTATTCCCGTTTGAATCCCCGATACCCCTAGAAACTGATCTTCCTCTTTCGTTTTTACACAAGCTAGCTGCAGGGATTTTGTATTCCCTCTTAGCTTCAAGAATTTCTCTTTCTCTTGACCTTGCTGCAGATATTACTTCTTCCAAAGTCAATGAATCCCTTCAATACTTCAGAGTATGCTTCACTTGATCAAAGCAAGTTGATAAAGACGTTAAGAACAAGATAGCTTGAACTTCATCAGAAACAATTACATCAAGACTACTCATCTCTGCAACAACCTTCAGGAAATCATCTATATTCTCATCCACACTCATGGATTCGGTCATCCTAAACGTGTAAAACTTGAGTTGTAGCGCTATCCTGTTTGGTAATGTACTTTCCATGTATAAACGATTCAATTTAGACCACATCTCAGCTGCAGTAACACACTTCTCAATCTTTCTCAACACAGGATCACCAACACTTGTAATAATCAACACCATAACTTTTTCTGATTTTTCAATATTTGAGGGATCAGGGACTACCTTTTTCAGAGGTTCAGATGATGGCGTTTCACCTCCCTCAACAAGCTATTTTTCTTCACTTCGACTGAGTGAAACCTCCCTCTCCAGCTTAGCATCTGTTATGATATCCTTCAGCCCAAGAATACCAAAATGAGCCATCATCTGTATTTTCCACAGAGAAAAGTCTCCAATGTCGTCGAATCTATCGACATCAACCCGTGTATTTGCCAATAGATTCTTTGCCATCTTTCAAAGATCAAAAAGTGTCATCTTTGTGTTAAAGATCACATATTTGTGATAAATTTTGTGTGTTTATGACAAAGCTTAAACCGTTAAGACAAAACTTGAAGATTTAGACCAAAGCTTAAAACTTTAAGACAAAGCTTGAAGCTTTAAGATGAAACTTGAAGTTTTAAGATGAATCTTGATGTTTTCTCAATGAAACTCAAACCTCTCTTCAAGACCTGATGCTCTGATACCACTTGTTAACAACGAAACACCCAACTGCACTAAATCATTCACTTTTACACTAACTCTCTATTACAGGTATTGCAGTTTTAACAGAGATAAATAAACAGAGTATGAGAAAAGAAACAACAACACACAAAAGTTGTTAACCCGGTTCAACCTATCAGTGTGATAGACTCTACGTCCAGGGCCGGATTCAATCCTGGCACTTTATAGATCTGTTATGAAGTTTTACAGCTCAAAACCGGAGCAATAAGAGAAAATTCAAAGATAAACAATTTCTCTCTCTCACACAACTCTTGCCAACTTTACTTTTATTTTCTTTTCTTTACTTGGCTTCGTTGTTGTGTTTTCGTGAAGGAGATGATTCACATGTATTTATACCCAACTAAAAGCAAATCCTCTATCACGATAAGAGTATTTACCTTCTTATCTTGTTTCTTTAAAAATTAGTGTTTCACACATAACTTAACCAGTTATGTCCATAACCAAACCAGACATAACCAGATGTCTATATATCAGTTTAAACATCAAACCAACATTCAAACTGAAATTGAATGACACAGCCCATTACATCAACAATCGTCATTCTCGTTGAAGAAAAAGAGATATGGGACATCGTCGTTCATAGAAATCAACATCCTCATCGAGATCTGGACCACATAGAGACGAGATATGGGATAGAGAATAATGAGATCTGGGACAAGAGAGACGTGAAGGAGAAAACACATGAAGAAGAAAAATGGATCTGGAAGGATTATATATATAAATATATATATATATATATTTATATATAGGGAGGGAGATAGAAAGAGAGAAACCTTAAAGAAAAGTGTCTGGAGAGATAAAAGAGTAACTAGAAAATGAGAGAGAGGAGAAGGATGTACGGCGTGTATTAAATAAATGGTTATTTGGTCTTTTCCAAACCTGAAAAGGGTAGTTGTGAAAGAGATTTTAAGAAATGCAACTTTGCCGAATGGACAGTTGTCAAAACAATATATGAGAATTAGACAATTTACTATTTATTGGATGAATGGAAAATTTAACTTTTTATGAGATAGATGGTTTGTGAGATAAAAGAGCTGAGAGGAATTAGAAAATTACAGAGAAGGGACTTCTTTCTCTAACATCAACAATCATAAAAGACTCTAGGAGGATTAGAGATTTTTTTCTTTCCTTGTCATCATCTTCCACAGTCTCTTTCTTTTTATCATCATTTTCCTATTTTCTCTCTCATATATTTTTTTCTAAATTTTATACACACTTAAATTACTCGTGTGTAATTCATAGTATTATTTTTCTTTTTAATTTTAATTTTAATAAAATTCTCTATTTTTAATCTATAAATTAACATCCATTTTTTTATGATTTCGTATACTTAAGTGTACATACTATGTGTCGTATGCCTATACAACCGTTGTCATTGCTCTACTGTTACAAAAAATGAGGTGTACAAAATATTATAGTGGACGAGATATCCATAAGTGTACGACATACACTGTACACGTAGAAGTGTACATCATGTTATGTATATTCATAAATGTACACATATTAAAAAAAATACCACAATTATTTTTGTACACATCTCTTTGAACATATTATGATATGTACTTCTATGAGTATAAATTGCTTTATCATGTGAACATCGTATGAGTGTACATCAACATATGTACACCAACATTGCATGAGTGTACTCTTTGTACACCCGTGAGTGTACACCAACACGTTTGTACACCTACACCAACGTTGGATACTAATATTAGTACACTTATGGTTGTACATCAATATTTGTACACTAATGGTTGTACACTACCGTCTATACACCAACTTCTATACATTGACGTTTGTATTATGGTGTCTGTATTCCGACAAATCTTCATAGATAATCAACTATCCTAACCCAAGTTTTTAAGTACCTAAAAATGTAAAGAGACAATATGTATAGTAATGTCTTACAATTATAGGTGTACAGAGCGTGTCATACAAACATAGGTGTACAGAGCGTGTCATTCACTCATGGGTTTACAAACCGTAATATGTATGGAAGATTAGTTGGCGTTGATAAGAAATGATGGTGTACTGAGTGTGCCGTATACTTATTGGTGTACATAGCTTAATGTTAAATAGCTAATGTCAATGTACAAAATTGTTGGTGGGTGTACATAATGTGTCGTACCCTCAAAGGTGTTGAGAGCATGGCGTACACTTGTTGTGCACAGAGCGTAATGACGCTGTCTAAAATTGATTGTGGTTGTACGGAGTGTATGTTACTATCATAGGTGTACAGAGCGTGTCATACACACATAGATGTACAGAGTGTTTCATGCACTCATGGGTTTACAAACCGTAATATGTATGGAAAAAGTGTTGGTGTTGAAAATAAATTAAGGTGTTCTCTTACAAGTGTACACTCATGGCGAAGACTATGAATACAAGTGTACAGATCGTGTCGTACATTCTTAGGTCTACAAAGTGTAATGTATACAAATCATATAATAGATTATTTCTTAACAAGTTGCAAGGACCAATTGAAAATGAGCTCGAATAATATCAAATAACTCAGAACAAATATTGCATATATTGAATCCTTCCATGTTAAAACTAGTCACCACAAATGCTAAGTAAGCAACACCAATAACTTTCTTAAAGCATATAGAAGCATCTCTTAGTGCATCTCATACCATGATACCATGTTTTTTTAGTGCATCTCATAGTGGTTGATATAGGCATCAAGATTCGATATGCATCAATCCTTCATTTTATAATTAGTGACAATAAATATTTACCTTTATTGATAATAAGGCTAAAAGAATCAGCAACTGTTAAATTATCTCATACGTGTATACATATATATGTGTAGCGTTACAAAGAAAATGAAGTCTACTTCTACTTGCGATTCACCAATAATCTCCAAAACATTTTTTCATTTTTTTAAATGATATCATCTCTCTTTCATTGTTCAATGCGATGTTAGTACACCAAAAAGGGAGAAACCATGAGGAGTTAATCAATCTGCCCCCCTCTCCACCGACTTTTGGATTTGCATATTGCTTCCTCGAAAATGATGCATATAGATGTTGCTCTTTGTGATCTTGATAAATTCAGTATCATATACATGTCTAACCGTTGTCCGTGTAACATCGGTGTCCCGTAAACGAGAAATTTAATTTATTTTTCTTTTTATTTTGGATTAAGGATGAGTTTTATAGATTTTATTTTAATTAAATAAAGATCTGGGGTGTTAAAAAGAGAATCGACAAGTTTGGGGTTGTTTCTGTTCAATCAGGAAGTTGTGATGGGTTAATTTGTTAAGATCAGAAGTTATAGGGCTGCTTTACAAGGATCAGAAAGTCGGAGGGCTTAGTTGCAATTTTGGAGAAATTGGTTATTTTTAAACCCTGAATGCTGCAGCTTTCTTTTACGTCTACGAACCCTCAACGCCTTAGGAGATAGAGAGTAGAGCCGAGCTTGAGGTTTGCGTGGAGGAGGAGAGCCAAGCTTGAGGTTTGTGGGGAGGAGGGGAGAAGAGCAAAGTGTTGTGGTGTTGATCGTTGGGCGTGGATCGAGTGGCGGCTGGAGGTTTCGTTCTGCAATGAGCGAGCCACCGTCGGGCTGTCGTCGAGTCATCGTCTAGTTCTAAAGGTAAGGATCTTTCTCTTAGTTTTGTTTTCACGTCGGATGCAATTTATTCATGATGTGATCCTTGTCGTCGGGGTTTGATGAGGAGTTGACGTCGTGAACGGTGGTGACATGAAGAGGATGATCGGGTGAGGCGGAGAGGGATGATGGTGGTGGTGTTGCGTGAGTCACGGTGATGATGTGAAGAGGATGATCGGGTGAGGTGGAGAGTGGCGGCGATGGTGGAGGAGAATGGTGTCGTCTCCGAGTAGTTGCAGAGACGTAGGAAAGAAGAAGAAGAAGTTAGATTAGTGTTGTAATTAGTAAGTATGTTTTTGATTATTTTATTATTTTGTTAGGTTTGCGTTCGGGAGTCTAGGGTTTATTCGTCCTGGGGAGTTTCATTAAGTTGCATAATTTTGTCGTTGAAATTGTGTGCTTGGCTAAGGTGAGTGCAGTACCGTGGTTGGACTAGACTTACGGAGTTTTCCGGTATAATTTTTGCATGAGATTTATTACCTTGATTTTTTGGTATTTGCTGTAGTGTTAAAAATCAATTGTATGTTAATTAAATCCCGGAAATTGTTGAATTCAATTGCAGTAAATAAATTGTTATTCTGTTGAATTTAATTAATTATTTTTGGTGTAAAATAATTCAGTTGCTGATTCGTTGATTTTAAATGAATTGTCGATTTGTTGATTTAATTAATTATTTTTAATGTAAAATAATTTAATTGCTGAATGGTTAATTTTATATGAAATATTGATTTGGTTGATTTTAATTAATTATTTTGGTGTGAAAATAATTTATTAAATTGGTGTTCTTGCTGTTTGTCGAATCCCAAGCATATATTTATGCCGGGAAACTATCAATTGTCGCTTGTATGTTATTGACCTAGTTGACGGGTTGATCGTCTACTCACTGACTGCGTCTATTCGTAATGTCGCATGTAAAAGGAAAGATAAGGACTTGTAACTGGAGCTCGTGGGGCTGCGGCCGCGGGATGAAATGACATACCGGGAGGGTTACCGTTTATTTATTTACTGTTTTCTGTTTGTTGGGTTGAACTTCCGTAACATGTTAGGTCCTTAGTTATTGCTGTTGCAAATTTATTGGGTTATAATAAATTGTCGAATGTTGTTTTATGGTTGAGTTAATTAATTGATTTTTGCCGCTAGGGGTTTTTATATTTATGGGAATAAAAAAATAACGGGTCTGGGCGTTTCAATTTGGTATCAGAGCGGAGTTGTTTTTAGGACTGTTAGATTTTCTGCTGTGCTGTATGATTGTCTGTTATGGGGTATTGGGGTATGTCATCTTCCTAGCCGATAACAGTTGTGTGGTAAGACTTTCTTGTCGTGTTGTTGGTTTATTAATTATGTAGTAAAGTTTAGTAATTCGTTGTTTATTTTTTTTAGATGGTTAATCCCGTCAGAGTTGGTAAGCCCTACAGGGCTGATCGTGGTGGCCGAGCGGGCCAAGGTGACAGAGCTGGCAGGGCGGAGGAAGTGCCTGAGGAGAGCGTGGCGCATAGTGTCACAATGGA
>VBRH01001106.1:10129-21022 GCA_014578085.1 Cardamine resedifolia | reverse complement strand
GAGATGAGCACCCTATCGGGGATGATCAGAATGATTTTGCCGCTGGCAACGCTGTGCCGGCACATAGAGTAGCTCTGCAGGGGGCAGATCAGAACCCGATGGGGGCTGTACTTGGACTGCTAACCCAAATTTTGGAGCGGTTACCGGCTACAGTACTGGTTCCTGCTCCGGTGGCGCCACAGAGAGCTCAGGTCTTGCTAGGGGGAGTTATTCTGGGAGTTCCAAATGTTGTAGTTGAGCCTGTTGCCCCATCTTATCTTAGGGTGATGGAGTACATGCAGAGGTTATGCACCAAGTATTTTGTCGGGGGTGCCAAGCCACTTGAGGCAGATGAATGGAGGTTCAAGCTTGAGAGGAACTTCCATTCTATCAGATGCCCTGAAGAGTATCAAGTTGACTAAGCAGTTCACTATCTTGATGGGGACGCCCACACTTGATGGGAGAGCGTGATGGCCCGGAGAGGAGGTGCAGATTTAACTTGGGGAGAGTTCCGTGAAGAATTTGACCTCAACTATTTTTTGCAGGAGGCTTTGGACAGGCTGGAGGGTGAGTTCTTGGACTTTTCACATGGGAGTAAGTATAGCCGAGAGTACGAGATCGAGTTCAATCGGCTCAAGCGGTATGCTGGCAGGGGTCTTGTTGATGAGAAGACTCAGATGTACACGTTTTTACGGGGTATGCGGTTAGAGTTGAGGAACCACTGTATTGTTTGCAGTTATGCTTGGTAGCTAAGTTGGTTGAGCGGGAGGCCTTGATTGAAGAGCGCATGAGGCAGGAGTCTAGATCACAGGTTGTGAGTTCTGGGGTTCAGAAAAAGCCTTAGGGTTCTGTTCCGAGAAAGGGAGGCAAATTCAGCAGTGATTAGGGGCAGAAGAGGAAGTGAGAGGACACTTCCAAGACCGGCGATGCAGGATATTTCGGTTGTTTGAGAGTTTGAGGATGTTTTCTAGCCATTGAGAGAGTTACCGCCATCGAGGTCTGACCCTTCACTATAGATTTGGAACCGGGGACTACACTGTTGTTTAAGGCTCCTTACAGAATTGCTCTGGCAGAGTTAGCTGAGTTAAAGAAGCAATTGGAGGAGCTGTTGGAAAATGGGTTTATCAGGCCGAGTAGTTCACCGTGGGGAGCACAAGTTCTGTTTGTTAAAAAAGAAAGACAAGAGTTTCCGGCTGTGCATTAATTACTAGGGGCTTAACCGTGTTACCGTGAAGAACAAGTACCATTTATCGAGGATTGATGAGTAGCTAGATCAGTTGAGAGGGGATACTTGGTTCTCCAAGATCAATTTGGTGTCTGGGTACCATCAGATTCCCATAGATGAGGTGGATATCCAGTTGACGGCTTTCAAGACGAGGTACGCACACTACGAGTTTGTGGTGATGCCATTTGGGTTGACTAATGCGCCAGCTGCATTTATGAGGTTGATGAACGGAGTCTATAAGGAGTATCCGGATGAGTTTGTCATTATCTTCATTGATGACATCCTGGTGTATTCCAAGAGTCTTGAGGAGCTCATTGAGCATTTGCGGAAAGTTTTAGAGAAGCTACGGGAGCAACAGTTGTTTGCTAATCTGAGGAAGTGTAGTTTTTGGCATCAGGAGATTGGTTTTCTGGGTCATGTTATTTTGGAGAGCGGGGTTTCAGTGGATCCAGAATAGATTCATGCTATTGAGGAGTGGCCGAGACTGAGGAATGAGATGGAGATCCAAAGTTTCCTTGGGTTGGCTGGTTCTTATAGGAGGTTCATCAAGGGTTTTGCCAGCATGGCTCAGTCCATGACTAAGCTAAAAGGAAAGGACGTTCATTTTGTGTGGTCGCCATAGTGTGAGGAGAGCTTTATAAAGCTCAAGGAGATGTTGGTTACCATGCATGTCTTGGCTTTGCTAGAGACAGATGAGCCGTATGTTGTGTACACAGATGCGTCCAGGCTGAGACTCGGTTGTGTACTTATTGAGCAGGGGAGGGTGATCGCTTATGCTTCGCGGCAGTTAAGAAAGAAAGAGTGCAATTACCCTACTCACGATTTGGACATGGCAGTCGTGGTGTTTGCACTAAATATTTGGAGATCATAGTTGTATGGCGAGAAGTTCATGTGTTTACGGACCACAAAAGTCTGAAATACATCTTTACTCAGCCCGAGCTGAATCTGAGACAAAGACGCTGGATGGAGTTAGTCGCAAATAAAAATCTGGAGATAGCTTACCATCCTGGAAAAGCTAATCTCGTTGCTGATGGATTGAGCAGGAGGCGGGTTATTTCAGACACAAAGAGGGATGCGGAGACCTTAGTGGGCATGGTGAGTGCTTTGCGGTTGTGTGTTGTGTTTGAGGAGTCAGAACCGCTGGGTCTAGAGGCGGCTAGTCAGGCTAATATTCTGAGCAAAGTGCGGGATGCATATGATCTGGATCAAGAGTTGGTTAAGGCTTCCAGAGCAGAGAATACTGAGAATGAACTTTCCAGCAATGAGACCATATTGCTGAATGGCAGAATATGTGTACCGAAGGATGACGTGCTGAGGCAGGAAATTCTTAGGGAAGTGCACCAGAGCAGATTCTCGATTCATCCAGGGGATACGAAGATGTACCATGATCTCAAGCAGTATTATCAGTGGGTAGGGATGAAGAAGGATGTTTCCAGCTGGGTTGCCAGCTGTGATACTTGCCAGTTGGTGAAGGCTGAGCATCAGGTTCCGAGCAAATTATTGCAGAGTTTACCCTTTCCAGAGTGGAAATGAGATATGATCACCATGGATTTCATGGTTGGTCTGCAAGTTTCGTGGAATAAGGATGCTATTTGGGTCATTGTTGATAGGTTGACCAAGTCGGCACATTTCCTGGCCATCAGAAAGACCGATGGGGCAGAGGTCTTGGCTAGGAGATATGTTATTGGGATTGTGAAGCTGCATGGGGTATCGGGGAGCATAGTGTCGGATCATGACCCTAAGTTCTCATCGCTGTTTTGGAGAGCTTTTTCAGAAGGAGATGGGCACTAAGGATCACATAAGCACAACCTATCATGCACAGATAGATGTGCAGTTTGAGTGCACTATTCAGACTTTGGAGGATTTGTTGAGGATGTGTGTGCTGGATTGGGGTGGCCATTGGTTTGATCACTTGAGCTTAGCGGAGTTCATATACAACAATAGCTACCATGCTGGTCGGGTTTCTATGTGATTCATGATGCTGTTTCCGTAAGCCACTTCAGATCTTAGGATCTTGATGGACTTTGCTGATCGGGTCACGCTAGACTCCGAGATGCTTCATTATTCTTATTACGCTGAGTTGTTCTGGAAATCTGACAGGCGTAGTTTTATTTCAAACCAAGTGGGGTCTTATGGTGTAAGATTCCGGGAGTATTTGAAACAAGTATAGACAATGCGGTGTTGGGTCGATAGCCAAAAAGCTATGCCGTAGAGTGTTGATGGCCGCTAGACTATGCAGTATGGAGGGCTTAGTTGCAATTTTGGAGGAATTGATTATTTTAAAACCCTAAACACTGTAGCTTTCTTCTAGGTCTACAAACCCTTGATGCCTTAGGAGAACGAGAGGAGAGTCGAGCTTCAGGTTTTTGTGGAGGAGAGCCAAGCTTGAGGTTTGCGGGGAGGAGGAGAGAAGAGCAAAGTCTTGTGGTGTTGATCATTGGTCGTGGATCGAGTGGCGGCTGGAGGCTTCGTGGTGCCGTGAGCGAGCCACCGTCGGGCTGTCGTCGAGTCATCTTCGAGTTCTAGAGGTAAGGATCTTTCTCTTAGTTTTGTTTTCACGTCGGATGCAACTTATTCATGATGTGATCCTTGTGATATATCCATATTTTACTTGTTTTAGGCATTCATTTAGTATCGTTTAGGCATTGTTTCACCACTTATTCGTTCTATTCATACTCCTTTATGTCCATTTAGCACGCTTAGGGGTATTTTGCATTATCAGTGTATACATTTGCGCATATGAAGTTTTTATCAGGTGCAAAGGTGTGTTTGTAGGCTTATATGGACAAGGAGGAGCTAGCACGCTTAACTCAAAGGCTTTACTCGACCAAATGCACTTGAGTGGGAGGCACTCGACCAGAGGACTCGACTAGGAGTGCTCGAGCTAGACTTCCAAGACTCAATCTTGCACCACAGGAAACCACTCGATGGGTCTACTCGATCAAATCCGATCTAGCCAAGCACACTCCACGCCCCCACTTTAGCCAAATTGATCGAGTCTGAAAATTCAAGACGCCACCTTTGAAGACTGAAGCCACTGGATCACCCCACTCGAGCAAGACAAATCGAGTGCAAGGAATCAAGATGCTATCTTTGAAGAATCATCCACTCGACCCACGCACTCGACCCTGCTTGCTCGAGCTCGTCATCTGAACTTGGTATGTTGTCTTTTTCTCCTTAGTTTTTTTCAAAGGGTATAAATACCCCTTAAGTCATTTTATCCTAATAAGTCAGTTTTTAGTAATTTTTAGATCTAGGATGTATCATATGATCTCTCTCCCTTTCCTTAGATCATCTAATATTTGTAATCAGATCTTTCTCTATCTATTTGATTTCTGCATTTAGTTTCTTCACATTTCATCTAATATGATCTTTATGTTTATGATTATGAGCTTTATTTGCATTTATGGGTTTGTGTTCTTGAGCATGAATTCTTAGTAGTGAATTAGGGTTCTTGAGGGTGGGTTAGATCTAGAGAGGATCTTTAGTCTCTTAGGGTGTTTAAGCTTAGATCTGTGTAGATCCCTTCTGGGTGAGTGTTCTTAATGATAATTTCATCTTGATCAATTGGAATTAGATCTCAGGCATTTCCACACCCACCAAGTGTTTGATGAAATGCCTGAATCAACTTTTTCTAGAGATTTGCATTTCTATCCCAAGATATTGGATATTTAGAGTGCATTTTGGCTTAGGTAGATTGTTTTTTCATGCCTGTTTAGTTAAATTTTGCTACCGAGAGGTAGATCTGAAAGTGGCTAAGCTTGATAGCTTCTGTCACGAGAGTGGATAAGCTAGGTTTTGATGTTTATCGTCTGGGGATCATCTCCTTGTGAGTTTTTTTAGACACCCTAGGTAGATTAAAGTGAGACTCTGATCAATAACCCCATCCTCAGGACTCTACTTCTTTCCTTTGTCTGTTTATCTTATTGCCTTCATCGCTTAGCTCTATTTACTTTGATAGCTTCTGTTCTTATTGCATTTTATCTTTTGTTTTTGAATTTTTACTTGTTATCTTCATCATGATTGGCTTGACTTGAATGTTCTGTTGCATCCTGATTGCATAACATCGTACCCATTTGGATTGACACTCTTTATTCTGCAATGACCTCGATAGAGCATATAGAGAATTGACTATTTAGGATGGAAAACTTTAAAATCCTACTATCAATTTGATCTCACCATGGGGCTTCTAAAGGTCATGTCGTTGTAGTATAGTGGTAAGTATTTCCGCCTGTCACATGGGTGGACCCGGGTTTGTTCCCCGGCAACGGCGCCAAATTGATAGTAGGATTTTAACAAATTGATGGGGAGGATTTAAGCAAGAAATTATCTCCTGATGCTAGACTCGACCTACACACTTGACCAGAGAGTGATAGATTCAAGGCATCGAGTCTGCTGACAACTGAAGAAGAAGCCAAGCTCGACCTACAAACTCGACCAGAGGGTGATAGCGTCAAGGCATCTGATGCTGACAATCCCGCTTCTTTCAGGAAGAAGGAAACATTTTATGTTCCTCCTCCATACAAGCCCCCACTTCCGTTCCCAGTCAGATTTAAGAAGGAACTAGTCGAGAAATACCAAGCCTTGTTTGACAAGCAAATGAAGGAGATCGAGATCAAAATGCCTCTTCTGGATGCATTCACACTAGTGCCCAAATACCAGAAGTTCCTAAAAGAATTTTTAGCTAAGAGAGCTAAGGAATTACAAGCAGCAGAAGTACCGGTACTCGACTGCAATGCCGTTTCGCAAGTGAAAGTCGTCCAAGAGAAGCTGGAAGATCCCGGCTCAATCACCCTGTCGTGCTCTTTGGGGCCAATAACTTTCAATAAGTGTCTTTGCGACCTTGGAGTTTCGCTAAGCTTGATGCCGCTCTCTATGGCCACAGAACTAGGATTCCACAAGTATAAATCTTGCAATCTTTCCTTGATCCTTGTTGATAGGTCCATTAGACGCCCTCACGGTCTCTTGGAAGACTTACCTATCAGAATCAGGAACGCGGAACTTCCTACGGACTTTGTCGTGCTGGATATGGATGAAGAGCCTAAGGATCCCTTGATCATAGGAAGGCCTTTTTTTTGGCCACGGCTGGAGCACTTATAAACGTCCGACACGAGAAGATTGACCTTAACCTAGGAAAAGATCTTAGGATGATGTTCGACAGAAAGGACGCCATGAAGAAGCCGACTATTGAGGGTCAGCTTTTCCAGATTGAAGAAGAGGATCATCCAGCTGATGATTTGATTGAGAAGTTTCCTGTCTTGACCAAGGGAGACAAGGTTAAGAAGTATTTGGATTTGCACAAGTCGATTAACGGGCAGGGAGTGGAGCTCTATGCAGGATATAAGATCATACCAGAGGGGGCCTCAGTGCCTCTCTATCAGCATCCCAAAGCCTAAAGAGTGTGAGAGTAAAGCTTAGTGACTTTAAACAAGCTCACTTGGGAGGAGGTCCCATGCTTATCCTTGTAAATATTTCTTTCAAGTTCTTAAGTATTTTTAATATGTTTCTTTTAGTGTTTATGGCTAAACAGGTTGCACGGGAGGAGTCTTAGGCTCGAGTTGGTCAAGAAACTAAGGAGTGATTCTGGGGATTCGTAGGCTCGATCGAGCGACTCGAACCATGCCATCGAGCCAAGCACCCGGTCCAGAGCCAAGGCGCAGACTCGATCAACTGACTCGATCGAGCCGTTCGAGCCAAGGATGCCAGACTGGGAAAATGGCTAACTCGAGCAAGCTAGCTCGAGTCAACAGCTCGAGTCAACAACTCGCCTAAACTAACTCAAAGGAAAAGGCTCGAGTCAACCCATATTCCCTCTAAAACTTGAATTTTGAATTCGAAATTTGAAATTTTTGGAGCCTTGTGGGTTGTCCCTACCTCCCATGCGCATTAGACCTTGTTTCTCGCTTGTCCCCCACCTTCCCTTGTCCTTTAGCTTCCCCATTTGTCCTTAAATAGACCCTACACGCTCCCATCTCCCCCTCACACCTCTTCTTTGTGATTTCCTCTCTCCATTTGCGATTTCTTTAGAGCTTTTCTTCTTCTTGTTCTTGGTTCTCTTACAGTTTTCTTGAGTTTGCAGCAAAGCTTTGCGTTTTCAGTGAAGATGATCACCAAGCTCAACCTTTTTCGCCCCAAATACCCAGGGAGGAGGCAAACAGAGCGTCAATGCTCGGCTGAATCAGTGGCTAGGCAATTTACACAAGTGAGATGACCATTGCCCCTAGATGAAGCGCATGTGGTTCGTGAAGAAGAAGAAGAGAAGCTGGCTCGTGAGTACTCCAAGAAGAGAGAAGATATTGCACAAGGAAAGAAGATGATGCTGGTTGATGAAGACATTGGCAGTGAGGATACCGAGGATGAAGAGGAGGTTGTTGAGAAGCTAGTGAGGAAACTGAGAAAAAAAGTTGCCAAGGCTAAGGGTGAGTTTGTTGAAAGGCCAGTGAGGAGGTTAAAAAAGCAAGCTCCTATGGTTTAAAGCGATATTGTTAAAGAACCAGCGAGGAGGTCAAGGAAGAAAGTCACAAAGAAAGAGGTTGTGATTGTGCAAGAAACAGGGAGGAGATCAAAGAAGAAGCCTTCCGGAAATGAGCTCCTTGACATTTTCCACGCCTTCCCATTCGTTGGAACCCGCTACCCGCATCGTGAGTCTATGAAGGTGTTGGGCATTCACCAAGATGTGGATTACTTGTGTGAAATGTGTCTTCTTGATACTTTCGTGAGCTATCACTTTGAGGCCTACCAAGATGAGACTTTTCACTTCCTCGCCATGTTGTAAGTGCATTTCTATGAGGATGAACCAGAAGTTGAATCCGATGGAGGGCTAGGTTACATTAGCTTCACGATCAAAGGAAAAGACTGCATACTCACCATCAAGCAGCTGGACAAGCTGTTTGGTTTCCCTAGTGGGACCGACATTAACAAAGATGTTGATAGGGAGGAGCTATTAGCACTCTGGAAGACTATTGGCGGAGCTAGCGAGTATTCATCATCTAGATCCGAGAGTTCTCAGGTCATGAGCCCCGTGGTGAGATACTTGCACAAGGCGATTGCTAACACGATGTTTGCCAGGAAAGTAAGAGGGAATATTAATGAAGGGGAGTTGCAGATGCTGGCTAGAGCGCTAAAGGGGCCTCTCGACTCTACAAGGGATGGGAGAGCCATTGAAGGAGATAGGTCCGACACGGGTCTCATCATCATCTTTTTGGATCAGCACCTCTCTTACAAGGAATACGTGGTTAAACTGCACAAGATGGGGGTGAAGAGTGAACTCATCATATGAGGATTAGTAACTCCAATACTACACGCTTGTGGAGTAGAGATGGAGTTTGATCCTATTGAGCCCAGGGGGATTGATGTTGACTACCTCATGAGGACCAAATTTCTGGATCACAAGGGGGCCAACGGGAAGCTACTATACAAGTTTACCCATGTAGAGGCCGGAGATGCCAAGCTAGTACTTCCATGTATAAACCTCACAAAGATACAGTTGGGGTTTAATATCGACTTCTGGCCACCCTCTGAGTCTCTTTATGATCCTTTGGCACCGTATATTCAGGAAGAACCAATCCAGCAAGCGCAAGACATTCTCGGTGATGAAGGCATGGATGAGGATGATTTTGGACCAGAGAGATACTATTTTGGAGAGTACACAGCCACTAACCAGAGCGAAAATCTGAAAGAAGCCAACAAGCTGTTCAGTCTCCTTCAACGGTGGTCTAAGTGGCAAGACAAGATAATCAGGGCCTTGAAGAACACGGTGAAAGAGATGCAAGGCCAGATAAAGGAGCTTCAAAGCAAAGTAAGTGGTTCCTCTTCACGAATAACCATTCAAGGCCTAAGCAACTTAGGAAGAAGTAGCTCATTCACCATCGCCCCAAGGAGGAACGTGCCAGTAGACCCACCTCGAGCATCTTCCTTCGAGCCAGAGCAGAGAAAATGAAGAACATTAGCTTCACTGAACGCGAATCAGGCTGACTCGATGGTCAGACTCGATCGAGCCACTCAAGCGAGCCAGTCGAATCAAGAGATCGAGTCTGCGCACATCGAAGACACACTCGAGCAACATGCTCGAGCTGCCCCATCGAGCCAAGGCATCGCGCCTGCTTACACGTGGGAAAGCATGGAGGAATCCATTTCCTCTTTCTTCAGTCAACCCTGAGGTAACCACTCCAACCTTCCATTGTATATACCGTTGCATTCTATGTTTCTTATTTTCTCTTGAACTCTCTTTTGAATTTTTATTACACAAGGGACTGTGTAATTCAAGTTTGGGGGAGAGTTTGAGTTGTATTTGATCATTGTTTTCTGTGTTTCTTATTTTCAAATTTTGCATACTCGAGTCTACATGCATATCATCTAAGGCATAGAAAAACCTTAAAAATTTGAAAAATTTCTGAAAATCCATTGAAAAACATAGTGTCTTCATGTAGTTTCATTTGCATTTTAGGATTGAGTCTAGCTATTTCTCATATTGGTTTGCATTTGCATAGGGGATTAGGATGACTATAGTCTTGTTAACTTGCTGATTCACAAAATAGCACATGTGCCCTCGTTAGTAATTGTCTAAAGCTTACCGAATGAGTTTGAAAGTTGAAGATAGTACCATGTTCTTTAAAGCATTATTCTGATCTTCATGTCTTAATGGAAGCTTGTTGTGATCTAACACCATTCCCTATCTATTAAAACCTAAATTTGAATTAGAATTATCATGTTGATGCATTTGAAATTGAGCTCATGGGTACTTAAACATACTTGGATTTTCTTTTACCCTTTATACCACTCCTGCTAATCTAAGTAGGTGATTCCCATTATTGGAACAATTTTTCCCGCCATAAACCAACCTTCCTTCCAAGCCATTGATATTTGCTGCGTGTTAAGCCTTGTTTTCGAAATAAGCTTGATAAAAAGTCTTAGGTTTGAGCCGACAAGAATAGTGTCTCATGTAGTTTTGGTTCACGATTTTTGAGCCAGATAGGACTAGTGGGAACATGGATTTGGGGTACGAGCCAAATTTTCAGAACCGGTTTTGTTCACTTATTCCACTTCCACCGTACATCTTCTTTATATTAATCGGTTATCTACTAGTTGATTTCCAAAATATAATCCCACCATCATTAAAGTTAATCTACTTTAGATGTACATAATCTCCCACCATCATTAATCTCGATTTACTTTAGATACAAACCACCACTAAACCAGCAACACTTCATCCTCACTCTGGTCTTCCCAACAGTTTCTTTAGAGAGCTTTCGGGGATTGACACACACGCGCTTACCCCTCCACCCGCAATTAGTGTTTGTGATCAGAGCAAAGTAGCAGGTCGATAATTCATGATGCCTATTGGATCTCTCTTATCTTCTTAAGATTTAGTATTGATTAAAAATTGCAATTAGGCAAAGAGTAGATGGAAAGCCCTTACACGACAACGAGTACAAGCGAAACTCCTTTCGCGGTAGAGTCCATTTCTCAGATGCTTAAAAATAATTAGTCTGGCGTGCCACAGTTTAATTTGAGTATTATATGATATGCGGTATTCCGTTTTTACCCTTAATGAAAAGTTTACAAGCTTATGTACTTCAGAGTTTCGAGATGATCTAAATTTGGGTTAACTGTCTATATCCCCCTCTATAGTGTCGCTTCTGCGTCAATCAACCCAGATTATGAAACTCTTGATTTTCACCCCCAAACTA
>VBRH01001105.1:41252-65298 GCA_014578085.1 Cardamine resedifolia | reverse complement strand
GTTCTAAACAAGCTTTAAGAACAGGTTCAATTTGTTCACAAATTATCTAATCCAAATTCCTTTGCAGTCATCTAATTTGCTCACCCTAGGTTCTGTCAGATTATAAATCATACTGTCGTGCAAATTTAACAACCTATGATCTAATTTCTAGGTGATCAAGCCAGAATTAGCATTAAGAATAACCTAGGTGAAGAATTACCAAGTTTGAATCCTAACCAATCAATCAATATATCATTCCATGAAAACCCTAATGAGAATTCCCCAAACCTAACAAGAGATCTACTCACACATATCAATTGAAATCAAAGACATGAATAGAATAGATATCATATCAATCAAAAGAGAGAAATTGATACAGGGGTTCAAAATCTTTTCTCAAAGTAGTACAAAGTAAGATCAGCCCAAGCTCCCAATCTCCCTTAGAGTTTCTTGCTAAAGCCAAAGATAACAATAACAAAACCTAAAAACCCTAATTATATAGTCTAAACACGATTTGGGGTCTTTTGTAAACATATAAAACTTATGGGCAAAATTGCAATTCTTCAAAAGTTGTGAAATCTCGCGTGTGGCGTGAAAATATGGCCCGTGTCGATCGACACCAGTGGTCAGGAACGACACCAACTTCGTCTTCTCAGCTGCAAAGCTCCAGAATACTCCAAAATGTCCAAATGATCACAAATGTGTGTAAACCTGCAAAAGACTTTAAAAGGACTCTAACGACACATGAAATACTCGATTATACACATATATCATGGCTTATAAACCCATAAAAACCATGATATATCAGTTATGCAATCAAAATTCAACAGAACATTTAATTCAAGCCAATCATGATGAAGATAACAAGTAACAATTCAAAAACAAAATTTAAAATGAAATATGAACAAAAGTTATCAAAGTGAATAGAGCTAAGCGATGAAGGCAGTAAACAAACAGATCAAAGGGGGAATAAGATTCCTAAGGATGGGATAATGGATCAGAGAGTCTCGTTAATCTACCTAGTGTGCTTAACATACTCACATAGAGCTACCCCAAGACAATAAACATCATAACTTGACTAATCCACTCTCGTGACAGAAGCCATCAAGCCTAGCCACTTTCAGACCTATTCATCAATAGCGAAATATAACTAAACATGCATTAAGAATCAATCTACCTAAGCCATAATAAAATCTAGACAACCAATCTCTTGGGCTAGAGTGCAAATCTCTAAGCTCTAAGCTCTAATTTAATCAAACACCTGGTGGGTGTGGAAATGCCTAAGCTCTAATTCTATTTGATCAAGATAAAATTAGCATGAAAAATACTAACCCAGAAAGTATCTAAACAGATCTAAGCTTAAGTACCCTAGGAGATCAAATATCCACTCTAGATCTAACCCATCTTCAAGAACCCTAATACATTACTCAGAATTCATGCTCAAGAACATAAACCCAGAAATGAAAATTAAGTGCATAATCATAAAGATAAATATCAGATTAGATGAAATGTGCAAGAACTAAATGCAGAAATTAAATAGATAAAGAAAGATCTGATTACAGATGCTAAAGATGATATAAGGAAAGGGAGAGAAACTAGATGATAAACCCTAGATCTAAAAAATACTAAAAACTGACATGTTAGGTTAAAATGACTTAAGGGGTATTTATACCCTCTGACAAAAACAAAGGAAAAAAGACAAAATAGCTAATTCGGATGACGAACTCGAGCAGGCATGGTCGAGTAGGGTGGTCGAGTAGGTGATTTTCCAAAGACATCATCTTGAAGTCTTTAGCTCGACCGGTTTGGGTTGAGTGGTGTCATCGAGTGCCTTCATTCTTCCAAGGTGGTGTCTTGAGATCCTCAGACTCGATTGCCTTGACTCGAGTGGGATGGTCCAGTGGCTTCATCGAGTGGCGTCCTGTGGCGCAAGATGGAGTCTTGGGCCTCAAGCTCGAGTGCACCTAGTCGAGTGTGGTTATCGAGTGCAGGCGGCTCGAGTGCGGTCCATCAAGTCTGGCCTTCTAGTCAAGCTTGCTAGCTCCTCCTTGTCCAAATCAGTCTCCAAACTCTCCTTGGCACCTGATTAACACTCCATATGCACAAATGCATGCAATGCTAATGCAAAATACCTATAAGCAAGCTAAGTAGACATAAGGGGCTATGAATGGTATGAACAAGTGGAGAAACAATGCTAAAATTGATAGGAACCCAAGGGTAGATGCGTCCAATAAAGATAATGCACCCGCGTCCAAAGAACCTTCCTTGGCCTTAAACCTCACGGTTGCAACTTTAGAACCCGGGAAGGTTTTAAACACGCAAGCCAGAGCACTTAGGAAGGGTTACAACAACTTGGTCCAAGAACTCCTATCCACTCATCACACATTCATTGAGCCACACGACGCACTCACCGCCTACCAAACCGATCACCACCCCATGCATGCCGCAAATGACTCTCCGGCTTAGACCAACCTTTGGTGCCAAGTCAAGAGTGTCTTCATTGTTTCCTACGAATGAAGGCACTAACAAGACATCAAAGCACACACACTCTTTTCCCTTTTTCATGTTTTTCCCATTGAGTTTACCGAGAGAGGGTTTTTAACAAGGCGTTGGCGTTTTGATGCATCAAGGGTTCTAAGGATTTTTCCTTGGGTTGTTACTTCGTTGACAAGTCAATCAAACTCTAAAGACCCTTGATCCTATCTTCTAGAAGGCCTAGCCAATGCCGTCTATTTTAATACCACGTTTCTTTTGCTTCCGTGTAATGTTGCTTTTCGTTTGTTGTTCCTGTGTGTTGCTTTCTGTTAAGTGCCAAGCAGCCACAAACCTTGTAAGGCCGCTTAGGTTACAAGTTGTATGCGCTTCCCCCTTGCCTGTTTAAAGGCCCCCTCACTTATGGAATAAAGTTAGACTCCTTGGAAAATAAATCACCTCTTAAAGTTTTATCTTCTGGAAACTCTCTATTGAGCCACGCTCTAGAAGTTTCCTTTCTTCTTGTTCTTGAACTGGGCTCGGACTTGAAGCGTGATATATCACTATCTAGTCGATAGGTAGTGTGGTTTCACCTCGATCAATTTCGTTTCCCATCTCTTTTGGAATATCCCACTTGACGAATATTCGTGAAGATCTTCCACCCGTTTCATTTCGCCGCTCAAAGGTTACTCACGGTTGAATCATATTCCCGTGAGTTCCCACCATCCTTACATTGGTTCCTCCTCACTCATAGGAACCTATCAACTGGTATCAGAGCTTCAAAGCCTGGTCTTAGTGATAGATTTCATTTCTATCTGTAGCTTTGCATCTTAGAGTCTCTATACGCCGATTTCAAGTTTTATTGCATATCCATCACTAGTTTCACTTTCGCCTAATCTAGATAATTTTAAAAACCCTTTAAAATCTTTAATTTTGTGTGTAGCTTGTAGTTTGCATCTAGATCCATCGAATTTAATTTTTAAAATCCAAACGGAAATCGCCGTATGTGTTGCCTTTAGCGCCTTTGGAGTTTTGACATGTGGATCGGATGTTAGTCCTCACTATCACTCGGTTTCAACATCTAGTCCTCCATTGTTGTGTTCTTGGTAGCATCTGTTCATTTAGGAAGAAGAGTCCTTTTGATCCGGTCAAAGAATCAATCTTTGCGCCAATCATTAGCCGCCCTTCTTTGTGGTCCCAAGTGACCGCGTCTCTTTTTGTTTGGCTTAGGCTGCGCCACCTCTCTCGTGTGGTCCCACCTTTATTTGTTCGATTAATGTGGTGAGAGGAAGAGATTCGTCGAGTGGTCCCAAGAACGGCATGGTGTGTCGTGTGTTCCACTCGCACCATCGTCCTTTTTCCCTCCTACACGATGAATCCTTGGCGTTGTACTTTTGGCGCGCTTATCCGGAGGCTAGTCACCGTGATTATCCTTTGAATAGATTCCCTTGCACGCTTGGGGCTAAGACCAGAGACGCGTTTCTCTTGTGAGACCCACGTTTTCCTTGTCCTTTGTCCTTTGCTAACGCCAAAGTTTCCCAATCATTGGGTTGGCACGAGAAAGCGTGTTTTTAATCGTACAAATTTGGTTTTTAGTCATAGAACTTTGTTACTAACCTTTACCCGTGTTTTGGAACTTTTCCCACGGTAAATTTTCTTTTCCTCGAATATTGGCAGGTATTGCACGGTACCGCATCGTGCATCACCCGTACCGCCACGCCTCAACAAAACGTACCTCCAGCCATCGACCCATCATACCGATGGTCGACTATCAGTATGTCCTTTTTGCCGAACATCAGTACATACCGACAGGTCCTCGACGATCCGTACCTACGATCCATTGTCCGACGACACTCGTACCGCACGTACTGCAACTGACAATCCAAAGCTAGATAGACGATCTATCACCCACGACATTTGCCGATGGCCGAACACGCCGAACAGCCGGGTATCGAAGCATGCTCGCCGCGATACAAACCCAACTTCAGCAACTTGGCGAGCGAATGACGAGGTTCGAAGCACCACCACCACAAAACTGCTCATCACGTACCCTCGTTCCAAGGGGATATGTCGGGACCAAACCCACGATGCGGTCCGGAGTTTGGCCCTCAAACCGACGATGATCTCGGGCCACCACCTATCCAATGTGTGCGACCACGGAGAGGTCGAGAGATGCACGAGGAGGCTCATGACGAGCCCGGCCTGAGGCTCGACGCACCGGACCTCAAACTCACCGCCCCCACCTTTGTCGGGCGCGTTGATCCGGAAGTTTACCTCGATTGGGAATGCTGGATAGACCACATCTTCGAATGCTACGACTACCCAAAGGCACAGAAGATAGCCTACACCACGGCTCAACTCACGGACCATGCCCTTACATGATGGGATCGTGACATATCGGAGAGAAGAAGAAACCGAGAAGGCCCCATACCAACATGGGAAGTGATGAAGTTCTTGATGCGCCAAAGATACATTCTGCCACTCTTTCACTGAGAGCTACAAAAGAGGTTTCGACACCTCACCTAAGGAAGCAAGAGCGTGGAGGAATATTTTGAAGAGTTTGAGCATCTACGGAACCGGCTACAACTTGATGAGACCGAGGAAACCCTTATGGCCCAACTCCTCGATGGACTCCAAGTTCGCATCCTCCAAAAGGTGGAGCGCCAATCTTACGGATGCTTCGAGGAACTACTCCACCTCGCCATCCAAGTGGAGAATCAGATCAAACGCAAGTCCTTCGCCTTTAACCGGCCACGACCGCAAGGCAACCCCACTTGGGCCCCTAACACACCGATGGGTAGCCCCACCCCTCGTGTATCGGACCGAGGAAAGATGTACCGGCTGAAATGGTTGAATGACAAGATGGTCATCAAGGTAAGCGAGCAAGTGCTAGTGCCGTTTAGCATCGGCCATCATCAAGACCAAGTCTTGTGCGATGTTGTTCCGATGCAAGCTAGCCATCTCTTTTTGAGGCGTCCTTGGTAGTTTGAGAAGAACAAAATGCATAATGGTCGGACTAACCACTATACTTTTGTCCATTCGGATAAAAAGATAAGCCTTGCGTCTCTTACCCCTTTACAAGTTGGTGAATTTACAAGCTAAATTATCTAAGGGATCCAATGCTAAATCTAATTTCCTTATCAATTTTATCAATGTTAGAAAATTTCTCTTTGATAATACTTGTAATGTTGTGCTAATCGTTTACAAGGAGGTTTTGAGTGTAGGTACCGCCATCGTAGGGATTCCATGAGAAATCACATCGATCATCGAGCGATACACGGACGTTTTCCCCAAGGAATTACTTATCAGTTTACCACACCTCCGTGGGATAGAGCATCAAATCAATTTTGTGCCGGGTGCCCAACTACCAAACCGTCCCGTCTACCATGTCAATCCGGAAGAAGCCAAGGAATTCGAGCGACAAGTCGGCGAGTTGATGCGACAAGGATATATTCGGGAAAGCCTAAGTCCTTGTGTTGTACCGGTGTTACTCGTGCCGAAGAAGGATGGGTTGTGGCGCATGTGCATCGATTGCCGGGAGATAAACAACATTACCATCAAGTACCAGCACCCGATACCACGGCTCGACGACATGCTTGATGAGCTTAGTGGTTCGTTGATTTTCTCGAAGATCAACCTCAAGAGCGGATACCACCAAGTCTGAATGAAGGAGGGTGACGAATGGAAGACCGCATTCAAAACTAAGCAAGGCTTATACGAGTGGTTGGTTATGTCATTCGGTCTTTTTAATGCTCCCTCCACTTTTATGCGCTTAATGAATCATGTTCTTAGGCCAATCATTAACAAGTGTATGGTTGTTTACTTATCTATAGACGTAGCTTGCATGATCACCTAGACCACCTTGAAAGGATCTTGACCACACTTCGGGAAGAAGGCCTTTATGCCAACTTAACGAAGTGTGTCTTTGGTGCTAATAAACTTGTCTTCTTAGGTTTTGTAGTAAGCGCCCAAGGATTGAAAGTGAATGCCGAGAAGATCCGTGCCATTGAAGAGTGGCCGACGCCAACAAACATTATCCAAGTGAGGAGCTTCCACGGATTAGCAAGCTTCTATCGATGTTTCGTTAGGGACTTAAGCACGGTAGCCGCACCACTTACCGCGGTCATCAAGAAGAATGAAGGGTTATGTTGGGGTGAAGCTCAAGATAAGGCCTTTGAAGAATTGAAGAGCGGATTCACCAATGCCCCTCTTCTCTCATTGCGGGACTTTTCCAAGACATTCGAGGTAGACTTTGACGCATCCGACGTGGGTATAGGAGCCATCCTTGCCCAAGGAGGGCGATCGACCAGTAGCTTATTTTAGTGAGAAGCTAAGTGGCGCCGCCTTTAACTACCCGACCTACGAGAAGGAGCTTTATGCACTCGTGAGGGCTATGGAGAATTGGCAACACTATCTCCTTACCAAGGAATGCGTGATCCATACCGATCACGAGACGCTCAAGCATCTCCGAGGGCAAACCAACCTCAAGAGACGACATGCCAAATGGTTGGAATTCATTGAGACTTTCCCATACGTGATTAAGTACAAGAAGGGGAAGGATAATGTGGTAGCCGATGCCTTATCCCGAAGGTACGCCCTTATAAGCACTATGGAGGCTAAGGTGTTGGGGTTTGAGAGCATCAAGACATTATACCAAGATGAATCGGAGCTTGGAGAGAGTTACCGTGAGCATGGCAAATGGGCGTTCCACAAGTTTTATATACACGAGGGATTTCTCTTCAAGGGACGCCGGTTATGCATTCCACAAAATTGTATTCGGAAGTTGTTGTTGCAACAAGCCGACGGAGGAGGATTGATGGGTCACTTTGCCACGGAGAAAACCTTGGCCATACTCCGAGGACACTTCTATTGGCTAAGGATGAAGAGAATGGTTGAAAGGTTTTTGTGTGCAATGTCTCAGGTGCAAGAGAGCCAAGTCACGGCCCCAACCTTATGGTCTTTACATGCCACTCCCTATTCCTACCGTCCTATGGGTCGACCATTCCATGGACTTCGTTGTCGGGTTACCAGCCATCGACCGAAAAGACTCGGTAATGGTCGTTGTGGATCGGTTTTTGAAGATGGCGTATTTCATACCTTGCACTAAGCATCACGACGCCTCTCAAACCGCAGACATCTTCTTCAAAGAGATTGTGAGGTTACATGGCATACCCCGGAGTATAGTGTCGGACCAAGAGCCCTAGTTCCTAGACCACTTTTGGAAAGTTGTTTGGCGGCGTCTCGACACTAAGCTCCTCTAATCCACCTCATGCCACCCTTAGACCAATGACTAAACGGAGGTAGTCAATCGTACCTTAGGCTCCCTTCTAAGGATATCACTAGGGAATAATGCCACCACATGGCTCAAGTGTCTACCATACATTGAAGTAGTCTATGGGTTCAACCCATTAACCCCGATGGACTTACTACCTTTACCCCCTGGACAAAAGAGGAGAGCTTACAAGGCAAAGAAAAGGCGGCATTTGTCAAGAAGCTACACGAGACGGTCCGGGCCAACATCAAAAGGCGAACCGAGCAATATGCCAAGAGGGCGAATAAACAACGGAGGCCCGTGGTATTCCAACCCGGTTATTGGGTTTGGCTTCACTTTAGACCAGAGAGGTTCCCCAAGAACATGAAGGACAAGTTATCCCCAAGAGGTGACGGCCCGTTCCAAATCACCGAGAAGATAAAGGACAACGCCTATAAGCTAGCATTCCCCGGTGAGTACCAAATTTCTTCTACCTTCAATGTTGCTGATTTGATCCCTTTTGATGTAGGTGATGACCCAGTTTTGAGGAAAAAACCTTCACAAGAGGGAGGGGATGATAGGAACCCAAGGGTAGATGCGTCCAATAAAGATAATGCACCCGCGTCCGAAGAACCTTCCTTGGCCTTAAACCTCATGGTTCCAACTTTAGCACCCGGGAAGGTTTCAAATAAGCAAGCCAGAGCACTTAGGAAGGGTTACAACAACTTGGTCCAAGAACTCCTATCCACTCACCGCCTACCAAACCGACCACCGCCCCATGCATGCCGCCAATTACTCTCCGGATTGGACCAACCTTTGGTGTTAAGTCAAGAGTGTCTTCATTGCTTCCTACGAATAAAGGCACTAACAAGACATCAAAGCACACACTCTTTTCCCTTTATCGGGTTTTTCCCATTGGGTTTACCGAGAGAGGGTTTTTAACAAGGCGTTGGCGTTTTGATGCATCAAGGGTTCTAAGGATTTTTCCTTGGCTTGTTACTTCGTTGACAAGTCAATAAACTCTAAAGACCCTTGATCCTATCTTCTAGAAGGCCTAACCAATGCCGTTTATTTTAATACCGCGTTTCTTTTGCTTCCATGTAATGTTGTTTTCCGTTTGTTGTTTCCGTGTGTTGCTTTCCGTTAAGTGCCAAGCGGCCACAAACCTTGTAAGGCCGCTTAGGTTACAAGATGTATGCACTTCCTCCTTTCCTATTTAAAGGCCCCCTTACTTCTGGAATAAAGTTACACTCATTGGAAAATAAATCACCTCTTAAAGTTTTCTCTTCCTGAAACTCTCTATTAAGCCATGCTCTAGAAGTTCCTTTCTTTTTTTTCTTGAGCTGGGCTCAGACTTGAAGCGTGATATATCACTATCTAGTCCATAGGTAGTTAGGTTTCACCTCGATCCATTTCGTTTCCCATCTCTTTTGGAAGATCCCACTTGAAAAATATTTGTGAAGATCTTCCACCCGTTTCATTTTGCCGCTTAAAGGTTACTCACGATTGAATCATATTCCCATGAGTTCCCACCATCCTTACCATTGTTCTTCCTCACTCATAGGAAGCTATAAAAAATGATACTACATGAGTGCTTAAAACATGTAAAATATGGATATATCATGTATCCAAGCACTGCTTGAAAAGTTGAACCAATTATGATAGCACCTTGCAGTTCTCTCATGATATGCTTGAAGTTTGATCTGATTAATCAAAATACATTTTACTTGATGTCACATTCTTTGTACAAGACAATCTATATGATTTAACACAAAAAGAAAATGACTATCCGGAAAAACTTATAAACACCATAGAAAAAACTGATCTCAACCAATGCTATAGAGGAACGCATAAGCAAAAACACAAATACATATTGTAAGAAACAATGTCTTCCATGGACTCTAGCCTAAAGTAGAAGGTCTTTCCAAAGAACTCATCTTGTGGGAATGGATAAAATGAACAAAATGGAAGTGTTGTTTTTAGTTCTTAAGGATATCAGCTACAATGTCGAACCACTCCTAAAGGGCCATGACAACATCAACCATCAGCTTGATCTTCGAGGTAAGTTTTCTACAATTTTACTCTCTAATTGTTCTAACTTAATTTTGTTGGTGGTAGGTTAAACAGATTTTAGGACAAATCCTATTCAACTAGGGGAGAATGATACGATTCTGGAAAGCTCTAAGGACTTGCAACATGAGGCCCTGAAGAAACATGAAGCTATGGAGGAACATGGAGCTATTGGAGCATGGGAAACCCATTTTGGATCCAAGACTTGTTTCCGAATCAACATGGAAGATATTCTAGGTGACCTTAAAGACCTAGAACATAGATTTGACGATATCAATGAAAAAGAGAACGAGCTTGGAGTTAAGGAAGCAATGGAAGTTTCTCTCGGATTAATAACTTGTGTCCAGATCATGAAGTTTCATCAATGTTTTAGGGTCTCACTACAGCAAGTGAAGATTCAAGAGGATCACTCGAACATTAGAAGTTGTGTCAAGGCCACCTTGGCCAAGATACACGTTGAGAAGGCTAGTGCATGGCCATATGATCCACTCTCACTCTTTTTTCTTAATCTTAGATTTTGTCCCAAGTGGTTTTCCGAGTGAGTTTTTAATGAGGCTTGTGGCTCATATGTTTGTCTTGCCATCACTTAGTCCAATCCATCAGGCCCATCATCATCTTATGCGCTTACTTCTCTCTCTTTTATTTGAATTTTAAACTTAGTCCATGTGTGTTTATGGTATTTTTTACCGAAGCATGTCTCGTAAACACGCTTCTTCTTCATTACTCTCTTCATCTTCGTCTCCTCTTCTCTTCATAACCCATGTACTCTGATCTTTCTCATCTATCTACCTTTTATTCTCAAACTCTTCTAAGCATAGATCATTGATCCAATTTTCGTTTATCGGGTTGGTTCTCTTAAGGTTTATCAAAGGGTCTTACGTAACCCTTCGTGGCATCTATCAATCCATTTATTCATTCTTATTCAAAGATTGCTCCTCTGTCGAGTCTAAAATAAGATGAACCCTTCCCCAACTTCTATGTGGCGAAATTGGGTTTTAATTCCTCACCGGAATTCAAGGAGTGCCTTGGTTTCCAAAACCTTAAGGTGTTTGGTGATTCGCTCAAGAAGCTCCTGGCTACGCCCCTTAACCTCTTTCCTTGCTGAGCGAGCCGATAACTGCAGATCGCGGTACCGAAAGCGAATAAGAGTGATGTATCTCAAAGATAATTCTTCGAACTGAGCCTTTAAAGTATCTAGATCTTTTCCCAACGACAAAGACACAGACTTCGCAGCGAAAAGTTTGCTAGACAAGACTTTTATTCTCTGCTTGTTGGCCTTGTTTGTAGCCCTGGCATCATCATGTTCTTTTTCCAACCTTACTGATCGCTATAACTTCTTAGCCTCTTTTTCTGAAGTTCTTTTTAAAACCTGGTCGGCCCCCTCCCAGTCCAAAATATTATTTATCGCAAGCTCTAGCTCTTGAGAAGAGGTGGACGATGCAAGCAGGGCTTCGTAGTAGCAGACCATCTCGCTGTAATCGACAATGGCGTGTGGAGAAAGGAGAAGGGTAGGTATACCAGTAAAAGAAACAAAGACGTAATACCCGAGCTCAGGTGGAATACATGGGAAGCATGGAAAGCATGGCAAAGATATCCTTCACGAGCACCTTCATGTCACATGTCAAGGGGAGGGAGCTTGTCCCTAGATCGGGTGGAAAAATACCTAAAGATTTCTCCAATATTTCATTCTCTACAGAACATAATGAAGAGAAAAGGTTTGGACATGGGTAATATATAACATGATGAGTAACCGTCAGAATACAATAGATACCTTTGGAAGAAGTAAGGAGTCCCATAGATTTAGAAGATGAACCAGAACCATGATGAGACAAAGGTTGACTCTCAGCGCGACGATCGTGTTATTTCGAACCCCTCTGGACTTCCTTTAAATGAGGTTCAAAGCTTGTTTTGGGAGAATCGAGGGTTCGACGACCGGGTGGCGGCATGACCATTATCTCCTTATCATCACCACAAGTTTTAGACTTCTTCCCTCATGGAGACGCAAAGGACAATGAAGCCCTCTTCTTTCGAATTAAAGAAGAAATAGGCTCCTCCTCATCATTACTCCCCCAGTGATGATTGTTGGGTGAACCGGGTGGGAAGGTTCGTCAACCAAACTAGTCTTGCGAATGATCCCCTTATTTGCAACGATAGCCTTTATCCGCTGTCCCTTTCCAAGAGTATAGATCTTTTCTTTCAATCTCTTGTCCCTGGCTTTCTGAGCTTTCTCTGCAATATTCCTGTCACGGTAACTCCAACTAGTAAAATCCAGCTCCTTCGGAGATGGTTTGATGGGACGAGCTTCACCTCTCCTCACAAACTCCCTAGCTTCGTGAATCCGATTAAGAGTGAAAGAGTTCCAGCTAACATCTCCCTCTATCACCGTCCAATAGAAGTCAAGAAAACTCACCCAGGACGCATGACGGGTTTGGGTCGCTGACCCAAGTCTCTACCAGGGGAAGTCGCCCAGCGGCGATGTAGCAGGCCATTGACAGAGGAAGTATCGATCTTGAAAAGGAACCAGAACTTCTGCCAGTTATCATCCCACTTCGGCAGACCATCAAGGAGATTTCGTTCAAAATTTGGATAGATGGCGCAAGTCCCTAACGTTCTTGCCTCCCGAACGTGAAAAGGTTCAAGAAATTTGGTGACACTCACCAAAAACCCAGCCTCTGCAGCAACTGTGAATGCACACAGTATCGAGCGAAGCATGCTAGGTGCCATTTGCGAAAGGGCGATCCCAAGATGGTGAAAGTAAAGTAGGAGCTCCTCAGGAAGAGGGAAGAGCAGACCACAACCCCTAAAGTAAACATGTCCCTGGGGAGAGTACTCTTAATGGCATATGGAGCGACGAACTCCGAAACCTGTAGAATTTTGGCGTTACCCATCTCGGGTTCTCTTATCAAAGGTCCCAGAGTCATAGAGGACATGGTTGAGGGTATGTAGGGAGAAAGAGAAAATTTTTTAAGCGGAAAGCAGGATGACGATAGAAGGAGAACAATTTATTTCAGCAATAAAATCAAGGGCTTTGGTGTAGAAAGGATTGCGACAAGTATGTAAAAGAAAAAATTCTTTTTTTGGTACAGAGATAACCGCCTGAAGAGTGAAAGGAAGTGGGACGGGTTTCCGTGTTTTATTAATAATTTAAGAGTTAATGATGGCGTATGTCAGGAAAATCAAATCATCAATCCCGGAATCCCATGGATGTCATGATAAGAGGAAGGGTTAATTAAGATGAATAACTAAATCGGACGCGTCAGCACTGACAACTTAAGTCCAGCGAGTTATAGCAACAACTCGCAGGACTTGGGGGCAATTTTTGGTATCGGATCCCGCACAAAGATCCAACGGTTTGGGAATGTTGCCATGTGGAGGTCATATGGAAATCGTTGTATACGTGTCAGCGAAGACGAGACAGAGCGGGAGGGGGGGAAATAAGGAATCGAACTCGACAATAATTTGGAGAACGAGGCGAACCCCAACTCGAAGGAAGTGAGTAAAGCATTCAAAAGGGGTTCGAAAATGGCATAAAAAGCCCAACAAAAGTCCAGTTTGACTAAAAAATCATGACGTTACGACGATTAAAGGCAGGATCAAAACATACACATTTAAGGCAAATCATTGAGTTAATTAGCATCATTTAATTCTTTATCTTGTATAAATATAGTCTAGAAACGCCCCGAGAGGGGGATCGAATTCTTGTTCTGTGAAATCATACTAAAGCAATAGACATTTTTCCATTCTCGATAAATAAGAAATTCATTTTCTTTTGCAAATTATTATCTATACTTAGGGTGTTGGATCCAGTATCCACACCTGAGATCTCTAAACTAAATATCCAGCAGTTTTGACAGATTCCCTAAACAATATTTATTAGTAACTTCACTCATACCAATAATTTCTCCAATTCTGTCTACGAAAAAAAAGAAATTGAAGCATATAATTAGTTAATGGTTTATGAAAATGAATAATATCAATAGAAATTAAAAAAACTTGTAGAATTTTTGAAATACCAATGAATACATCATCCACATTAGATTGAGCTAAAATCTATGAAAAATGACAGAAATTGATGTGATCCTAGGTATGATCACGGCCCTGAATACTCTCCAAATGGTGTGTTTCTCACGGTGACACGTTATGGTTTGCGAAAATGATGAAAATAACGTGACGATGAAGCAATCGGTGATGAAGCGATGGATTGATGCGAAACTTCTAAAGGTGATGATGAACCTTTAGACTTTCAGACTTGTTCTGTACGTGAGTAAGGACTCTAGACGTGATGAACAAGAGGTGAATCGAAGTGATACTTCTTAAGAGTTGTGACAGACTCTAANAATAGGGCCATGGGGAATTTGCAAGTCTTCATGTTCATGCTGATCCTCATTAGCCTCCTTGCCATTTGTTGATCCTCTTAATATTCCCGGATCAAACGTTGTTGTTAAGCTAATCCATTTCTTCTTAGCTTCCTCACCTACAAGTTGCTCCGGTCCAAGCTGCTCCTTCATTGTGTTTGCCATGATCACATCAGAAACGAAGCGAGATAGCTTTAGTATATGGTTGCGTTGTAGTTGCCAATGTTATTTGATACCTAAAATTCATGATATCAAGATCTTTCAAATTTTTTGATTCAATTTCTGTTTTAAAGATGCTTGAATTCTATCTCCATGTGACAAAAAAAAAAAAAATTATGCAATGTTTTACTTTTCATACAGATGCAAGCAAAATATTTAAATGAAAGCAAGACCCAACAGGTAATACAAAGCTTAATACATCAAAATAATTGTTTAACAATGCTTAAAACTTAAAATAATAATAATAATACAAAACTTTAGGATGAGATCAAATAATAATAATAACAATAATTGTTTTAAACAATTAATACTTTTTCATCCACAAGAATAATTTTCATGCCCAGAATTGATCCAGATTTATCTTCAGGTATAAATCTCTAATCCGAGAGATATTAGAGCTTTAATCTTCCATTCTTTTTTGGAATAATTTAGTTGAGAAACTGACCTAAAATTCAAAGGCATCTTAAACCTTATGGATCACAGAGGATTAATATGAAGTAAAAAAAAATGACTTTAAATGAATATATATATATATATATATATTTGTTATATAGTTGAATAAATAGAGATGGGAGAAAGAAGAATAGGAAGAAGTACATGGAAGAACAAATAGAGAGAAAAAGATGTTGTGAATCGTAATAAATAGAAAAAAAAGAAGTTATAAATCTTGACATATATATTTAAACGTGATGTAGTGAGAGATATTTTAAGGTTGTGGAAAAAAGAAAGAAGAAAGGAATTATAGAAATAGGAAAGAATTTTTTTTAATTTTAGTTTTGCATATTTTTTTAAGAGGAATCAGTCTAATGATTTTTTTAATTTTTAATTTTTAATTGAATTTAAATTGAAAAAAAAAATCTATGTGGTAAAATTTGGTTGGTCAAGTGACCTGTGTTTTATTAGATAAATAACTTAATCAGTTATCAAATTACCAACCAAAGCGAACCGAAAACCAAAACCTATATTTAATTTCACTGATTGGTTTAGATAATAATATAAAATTAAAACTGAAAACCAAAATTCTCGGTTCCGTCGGGTCAGTTTAATCGGTTTCTACTGAATGTCCAGAGCTATAGGACGTGTATTTGGGAACGGATACGGAACAAAATGGAAATTATGTTCACCCCACTATTAGAAAATTTTTATTGATTAAAAAGATTTACCGTGGCTCATTTAATAAAACAAATTTTACAAACTTATTCCCACACAGATGTGCGGAACCGAACCTAAATTTGCAAGTCTATAAAGTTTATGCTTATAAGTTTTTATATACATTACCTCTCACGTACGTGGAGGTTAGAATCTAGTTTACATTAAGTTATAAAAGATATAAAATTATTATTTTTAACATTTATAAACCGGATTAAAACAAACCGAATATCAAACCGGTATGACTCCGGATTATGAATGATATACTTATTACCAAATAATATGTATACAAATACAACTCCGCACATACGTCCGGATCAGAATCGAGTATTATTTTTAAAAGTGAACTCATCTAATTAAAACTTTAACATTGCATCCCAGAACAAATTTTGCAATGACAAATTCAATTTGTTACTGTTTTTTTTAAATATGATTTTTCTAAACTAAAATTTCAAGATTGATATTTCACAAATTATTACTACTAATTTAAGTTGTTTAAACTCGTATTTAAATTTGATGGCAAAATATTTTAATTATCATAAATTTTTTGTTTTAAAATTTTGTTTCTATAAAGTAATATCACTATAAATTAATAAAATATCAAAATCCCGGCATTTTTAATTTATAGAGATTTTACTAACTTGTGAGACCCCGCCCCGGACATTCTCGGTCCGGCGACGAAGTCATAAACCGTTCATGTCTTGTCATGGCATAACCTCTTTAATTTTTCCTTATTCTTTTAGAAATGTCTTTCCTTAGGTTATTCTTTTACCCTTTCATATTACGTAGCGGAATTACCTTTTTCCCTTGGTCTATTTCTGACCAAGCCCTTATACCGGTTTATTCATCTTTTCTCGTAGGCTTAAGATTGATCCTTACTCGGCCAAAACACACAATCAATCCGTTTTGTTACCTCTGACATACGGCTTCATGTAACGTCCTACTTAATCAATAAGTTAAGGTCGTATACATACCTTGGCCAACATGCGGAATCGAACACTATCTCGATCCGTTTCTTGTATCGCCCAATCATCTCCGAAGTATGCTTGAAGGTTCTGCGTGTCTACCGTGTAGTACACTTACCTTACCGTGCATCACTAGACTCCATATATTACCCCATCACTCGTTACTTAGCCATACAACCAACTATCCCCATTGGCTAAGTATACGATAGGATGAGGGGACTTTCTTGCCCTATATTTCACGGTGGCCGATCAAGCCCGTAGCTTTTCGGTACAACCGTACTTCTAAACTATTTCCTTTGTGCCCACAGAATTCCTCCATAGGATCACCACTCAGTTTCCTAACCGATCCTCCATCAATTCTCCCTTGTTTACTCCTTGTGGTTACAACTGCTTTTACCCACCCAAGGGGTTGGGGACTTGCCATCTATGATACGTTGGTTCACCTTTGAATGATATCTACTTGGCTGTGTAGTTTACTCGTGGTTGATTAATGATTCGACTATGAATCTTCCGATTTGTCCGTTGGTATTACCAAGGATCTATCGGTTGATCATCCCACCGAATAACTCACGAGACTATCGATTTACAGTCAGTTTTACTCACGGTCTAAGACTATATTTTCTTAAGCGAATCCATGTACAAAATCCCTCGATGGTCGTCACTTGCTCTGTACCATTTTCCCGGTGATAACTCTCGTTTCTCAATGAGACTTTCCCCTTGGATGAGAACAATAATACTCATTCATTGTTCATAGACCGTTCGTACCATTTCAATGGCGAGTCGATCCCCTTCTTTGGCCGACTACCCGAGTAATCACGTTTCTGAGTCACGATATATGCACCGTGCTACTTGTAACGCCCCGACCGCCACCGGCTGTGGGCCCCCATGCCCTCTATCGGCCCATGGGCCCCACCCTAATCCGACGGCCGGTTTGTTATATTTGAGAGACTCTATAGACTTGTTACTATCCCTACAAATCACCACAAGATCTTTGCCCGTGTTTTATCCTCACTCACACGGTACCGACAATCACTTCTCGGTAGGTCACCCATCTTAGTGCTACTCCAGCCCAAGCACACTTAACTGCAGAGTTCTGATGGGACAAGTGACGGAAAAGATAAGTGTACTTTGGTGATATAGGTAACCAAATAAAATCTCTTAAGCCTCTCCACATGCACCAGCAAATTTTCTAAAACCGGCGTGTTACACTACCAGGTAGTCGATTCCTCTAAAACTTCCAAGGATCATCATCCCTCCGATGTCCCATGGTTCCATTCAGAATCCCTTGATCCTTTTCCCATCTTTTCCACCCTAAAACATGAAGTTTTCCCTTTAACTGTGTTCTTTGATCTCGTTGCTTTCTGCCGATGATTCCTCCCTTTTTTCGATGAGATTTCACCCTTGGAGGAGATCATCCGTTGGGGCTTCCGGGTTTTGGATGGATTGTTATGCACGCCAAAGCCCTCTTTTTATAGTAATAATGGCGTGTAACTTCCACCCCATCTCACACCAATTCTCGTGCATTATCGGCAATTCATTTATTCAATGGCTAAGATCGCACCCTTTCGGTAAGTAACTACCCTGGGTGGTTACCAGGTTCATGTACCAACCACTTATATCCCTGCAGCCATACCTCACCTAGCTTGGTAGCTAACTGATCTTTCCACCTAGTTGGGTCAGTACACGATCAGTTCACCAAGCTGGTCGAACTACCGGTCAGCTGAGCTAGCTAGTTCTTCCAGCTAGCTATGACTTCAACTTAGCTATCACTCCAGCTAGCTACCTCCCGCTTAGCTATCTCTCCAGTTTAGCTAGCTATCACCGTGGCTTAGCTTAGCTTAGCATTCCAGCTAGCTAGCTATCACCCAAGCTCGTATAGCTATCCCTATTTACCTAGCTGGTTAGCTCGAGCATTTAGCTTCCGTTTTCCTTGGCTAAGTCATTCGTTCTGTTTCTCAATCATGACTAAGCCGTTGTTAACCTTTCATTGATCTTTCCCGAGATCATTAGGTTATTATAACATTCTTCTGGTCATCCACCATTCATGACTTAGATATTCCCAGCTGTCATTTCTCACCTAGCTTGGTAGCTAGCTGATCTGTCCACCCAGCTGGGTTAATACTCGATCTGTCTACCGAGATGGTTAAACTACCGATCAGCTAAGCTAGCTAGTGCTTCCAGCTAGCTAGCTATCACTTCAGCTCGTCCAGCTACCCTAGCTCCACCTAGCTGGTTAGCACAAGCATTTTCCTTTATTTTCACACGACTAAGTCATTCGGTCCGTTTCTCGGCCATGACTTGCCGTCCATAACATTTTCTATGATCTCTTTCCCAAAATCACTAGGTTATTAACCAAGTAATCACACCCCTTTTACCAAATCTGTTTACCCCCAAACGCTTAGGGGTAACTTCTTGGGACATGGATGTTACAAACTACCCCACTTAAAAGGAATTCGTCCTCGAATTCAGGTGTGGTAGATTTTGTCCATCTTGGTCAATTATGGACTCGGTCATGTTCCCTGACCTTTATCATTTCATGACTCGATCAATTCCCGATATTTATCCTATGGATTCGGTCACATTCCCGACCTTGATCCGTAAGGATTCAATCAAATTTGCCCCATCTTTGTCATTCATTAACTTGGTGAATTTCCCGACCTTGATCCTCGGATTCAGTCATATTCTTGACTTTGATCCTTATGGATTCGATCAAATTTTTCCCTCACCTTTGTCATTCATTGACTTGGTGAATTTCCCGACCTTGATCCTCGGATTCAGTAACATTCCCGACTTTGATCCTTAACTATTTGGTGTATTTACTTAGTTCAGTTTGGTTTCTTTATTTTGGGTTTAGACGTTTATCTGTATATATAAGAAACTGGGTTTAGCCTGCAATCTATATGTTTTTTTTTTAAAGTGTACTTTTATGCTTTTTAATAGAAAATCCATTAACAAAAATTAAAATAAAATAAATTGGTTCCTGATCAAAAAATCATAACCATAACTTTTAAAACTAAAAATCTATTAAAAATTACTCAAAACTACACAGAATTTTCAACGATGGATTTACAATAACTCTGAATTCTTCTTGCTAACCAGACTAACCAAATAAGCCAATCAGATTCAGCCTAAAGCTTGTGCTTTGTAAAAACGAATATTTTTTTATCTTCCTTATTCTCATTTAAAATGATTTATGTCTTTTTATTTATTTATTCAGCAGTGCTATAAATTATTATATTAGAATCAAAATTGACATGTTGAAAGAACGATGATATATACTAACAGGAAAAAATGACTGATCAATTAAGATTGAGAGAATAGAAGTTAGGAGGTAGAATAATTGAATATGGTGGTGGATGGGTAATGCTTCTGAGCTCATGAACAAATAATTCACATTTTTATTGTAGGTTAAGTTGTTTAAGTTGTTTAATTGAATATGGTGGTAGATTTTTGCAGACGGGTTAAGTTGTTTCTCTCACAAACCGCAACATGTTAGCTAATGAAAAAAAACACTCAATAAAGGATCATAAGCAACAACACATAGCATAATATCATGTTTTCAAGTTCCAGGACTGACATAAGACTCAGTAAAAACATAAAAATGACTCAAGATAAAAGAAAAATAAAAGAAGAAAAGAAATGAAAAAGAATTGGAAACTACGACGTAGAAAAACTAATCCTCCGCATTAGCGGTGTCCTCTGAATCCTCATACGCAGCAGCAACAGTGGCATGGTCGGGTGTGGGAGAGCGACGACCCCTGCGAGTCTGTGAAGCAGGATGGCAACATTTGACACTAGCAGCTAAAACCTGCCACATACGCGTCATGGTACTGACAATGTACCTCCGAAACACTGGACCATCAGTCTCATAGTCTGCAGGTGGGTCGGGAAACTCCAAATTGAGAGGTGGGCCTCCAGCAAGGTCATCAACCAACACATCCTCTGCATCATAAGGTGCAACGCTAGAACAAGCTCCTTTATGGAGCTTGCGCCTCGGGACTGAACACAGTTGTCTAGGATCGGGCGTGAAACTCAAGCATGACACATCACCCGTGATAGTAGTGTACTTTGGCAGTGGGAGATTGACGCTCCAGTCATGGTCCTTTGTATCAGTGAAAACCCAATTAAGACCTGGTTTCATCCATGTAGCACTCTTCAGACCTGATCCCATGTTCAAGTTGTCCCACGGCTCTGCCCACTCCCAAACTGCCTTGGGATAGATGTGTCCATTCCCGTTATAAAGTAAAATGAGCTTGGTCTTCCTCATCTAACTTGGCTCGGCCTTGCAGAGGATTGTGTTTACCAAAACACGCAAGCCATACCTCAGAACCGGATGTCTAACCTATGTCTGCTTGCTATCCTTCGACTCGTATATCCAATTACCAAAGTAAGACCAAAAGGTTTGGATGTTGTGCCACTCGGAGGTGAGAATGGCTCGAGTAGGTTCCTTCTTGAACCCATATAGCCCACACAAGTCGGGAATGGGGATACGATACCTCGTTCCTCTGTGATAAGCTAAAATATAACCCTATGAGCTACTGTCCAAATAAAGAGATCGATTGCACAAGGACTCTAGAACCTCACGATAAACTTTTTCGTTTCAAATTTAGCTAAGCGATATGAGAAATACATTAAAAAACAATGCACAATAATATTAAAATTTGGTTTGTGTAATCAAGTGGAAAAAACGTCAAGTTCAGGAAATTTCTCAGAAAATCAACTAATGAATATTAATTAATTGGTTAAAATCTAATTACGAACCAGTTCCAGAACTCAAATCACTAAGGTAAAATAAACCAATTGTCGTTGCGAGAATTAACTATGTTTAAAACCTAAGAAACCAAATTTATTTGCGAATCTTAAAATTCTAAACAAGCATTAAAAACAGGTTTGATTTGTTCACAAATTATCTAATCCAAATTTCTTTGCAATTATCTAATTTGCTCCCTCTAGGTTATGTCAGATTATAAATCATACTGTCATGCCAATTTAACAATCTATGATCTAAATTCCAGGTGATCAAGCCAAAACTAGTCTTAAAAACAACCTAGGTGAAGAACTATCAAGTTTGAATCCTAACCAATCAATCAATATATTATTCCATGAAAACCCTAATGAGAATTCCCCAAACCTAACAAGAGATCTACTCAGACATATCAATTGAAATCAAAGACATGAATAAAATAGATATCATGTGAATAAGAATAGAGAAATAGAAACAGGGGTTCAAAATCTTCTCTCCAAGTAGAACAAAGGAATTATATCAGCCCCAAGCTTTAAATCTCTCTCAAACTCTTCGTAGAAAGTAAGATGGATCTAACAGAGCTTAAAACCCCTAATTATATAGTCTAAACACGAGATGGGGCTCTTTTGTAAAGACATGGAACTTCTGGGCAAAAACTGTAATTTCCTAAATTAATTAATTTCCGCTCAGGTGTAAAAATCGGACTGCGTCGACCGATGCAAGGTGTTGTTTCGCTCGATGCAAAAGCACTTGAAAAACACAACTTCGTTCCTTCAGCTTCAATGCTCCAAAATTTCTCCATAATGTCCAAATGATCCCCAAATGTGTGTAAACCTGTAAAAGACTCTAAAAGGATTCGATAGACACCTAAAATACTCAATTATATACATATATCATGGCTTAAAACTCATAAAAACCATGATATATCAACTCCCCCAGACTTAGCTTCTGCTTGCCCTCAAGCAAACAGAGAACTAAAGAAGAGAAAGAAGTTTGAAAACACAGAAACTCGTTTCATCATAAGAGTACCACACTCACATTCACCATAGTAAAGCCACTAGAAATTCATACCAGAGAGGATCCAGACAACCATGTAGTTCACCGTAGACATTCGCAGCTTTCCAGATTTAACCCACAATTTCGCAACATAGTCCATTAGCACTTCATCGCTGGGTCTCATCTTTGATCTCAATGTCAAGAACCTTCTAGACTCATTCCCATACAATAATATGACATATCAACCATACAACACTTGATACTCTTTCTCTCCCCCAGACTTGTTATTTTCTTATTATTTTTGTTTAAATATATATCTCAAAGGTGTAGGCAAATAATGTATCACGGAAAATTTTCCTAACCTCGCTTCTAACCTTTGTGTGATCATCTCTTTCAATGTAAAATAATGGGGTCGCTAGAAATTTTCCTACCCCTTAACTCAAAAGAAAATCATCTCATCTTTCTGCTTTCATTTTTTATTAGAATAAGGGAGAGGAGTACCGTTTCTTTTACATAGGTTGCCATCTGTCAAGTATGAATGAGGAGGCAAGCCCAATGAAAATCAGTCACATCGATGAGGTAAAAGGAAAAATTAGAAATTAGCCCAGACTTTAGTGGATTTCTGCTGGAAACAAGGGTGTCTCAAGTCAACTGGCCAGCCTTTGGTTTTCCCATTAGTCTCGGATGCCAATTAAGTTCAAATTAGTGGTTACTTAGGTTCCTACAAATGTGGTGGTTTCCTCAAAAAATTAAAGTTTCATACACAAGAATTTTGACTCAATAAAAAGACAAACCGACTCTAAGAAAAGAAAAGATAATTTCAGTAACTACCTCCCCAAGACTTAAACAACACTGTCCCCAGTGTTATAAAAGCATAGGCTTGGTGAAGAAAATGATATGAAATCGAGAAAGCAAAAAGAACAAGAATCATACATGCGTCGACCAACACACAGCCTGGTGTCGGGCGACACCATACTTAAATCGACAAAGTTGTTCTCGTAGTCACCTGTGTCAACCGACACACACGTGTCTTGCGACCGACGCGTTCGGGAAAAATGCTGATCAATTTTTTTTTAAAATAATAATAACAGCAAGACTCTGAAAAATATATTAACAAACTTACCGGTGGGTTGCCTTCCACCAATCGCTTGTTTAACTTCATTAGCTTGACTGTAGCGCGGTTAGGCAGCGGGTGCATCAGTTAGAAACACAACGTGTCCTGCTGGAATTTCGCCTTTCGCCCAGTAGTGTTTCACCCTTTGTCCATTTACTGTGAACTCCTCTCTGTTGGCAGTTTGTTAAGACGACAACGCCATCAGGTCGTACCTACTTGATACTAAAAGAAACTGACCAACAAGAACGCAATTTTCCAGGGAACAATTGTAAACGAGAGTTATACAGAAGTACCTGGTCATTCGGCATGAAGTTCCTAGAGATTATCTTTTTATTATGATATTCTTTTGTTCGCTCCTTGTATAACTTAGATTTTTCATAGGCGTGGTATCTGATTTCATCCAGTTAGTTCAGCTAAATTAATCGCCTCTCTACAGCAGACCCTATCTCGAAATTCATCATTTTAACTGCCCATGCTGCTTTGTTTTCCAGCTCAACTGGAAGATGACAAGCTTTCCCGTAGAGGAGATGAAACGGCATGGTCCCAAGTGACGTTTTGAATGCAGTCCTGTAGGCGCATAGTGCATCATCTAGATTAGTATTCCAATCCTTCCTAGTCTTGCCCACGGTCTTCTCCAAGATCTCTTTGATATGTCGGGTTCGAAACCTCAACTTTTCCACTTGTCTGGGGATGATATGGAGTAGCCACACGGTGATGTACACCATGCTTCTT
>VBRH01001104.1:0-13550 GCA_014578085.1 Cardamine resedifolia | reverse complement strand
TTTCTCATAAATATGTGGTGTATTTTACTATGGGTATTTTCTATCAGATAAAAATTTATGAAAATTTTAAACTAATATGCCAAAATTCCCATCTGCTTAAAGATTACTTTGCAAAACGTACTTGCATCAACAATTTAGTTTTGGTTGTTTTAGTATGAACATCTCAATTTTGATTCTCAAAGTAAGAATATACACGTGTCAAAATTACAGTGGTTTATAGCAAAGCGATTGACCTTCTAACAGACCTATTCAACTTCTTTGACAAAACCTCCAAAACTTGCCACGTGGCATCTCCCTCTCTTGAAGGAACATTAAACATAAGGGCCCGCCTAACTGACGATTCCTCCAAGTTTCTCTGTATGACTGACAAATTAGTAGCCGCCACGTGTTCCAAAATCTCCCCTAGCTTTCCAACATCTCTCTCCGCCACCGTGAGCGAAATATCCGGCCAACGGACGGCAGAAGGGAACGGCAATCGGATCCCATCGGCAATAATCACCGGCACGCAGCCAAGGGCCACCGATTCAACAAGTCTCGGGCTCCATGGGGCCCACCCGAGAGGACATAAACAGAAAACAGAACGAGCTATTTCTGACTGGTAACTGGCAAATCTTTGCCGTTGGAGATAAAACCTCCGGTCAGCGCCGTAACGCCGCCATAAATTCGTCCTTATTCGCCTGATAAATGAGAAAATGTAGTTCAATAAATATTAATCATCAATTATATGTCTAAGATAATATTTATAGTAAAATTATGCGATTTTTCATAGGTAACTAAAATTATTCAAGATTTTAGGAGCGGTTAAATATACAGAAAATAGATTAGATATAAGAGTTTTTATTACTTGCTATAGAAGCGTCCACTGATATTTTTGGGATGAATCTCCATCTTTCCCCGGAAGAAAACCCAAATGTCTCGTTTCTTAGCTACCGGAATATTCTTTTGAGTCTTGCGTAAACTTTCCGGCGAAATGTACGGCGGTATCACCACGTTTTCTACCTCTTGGCATGGATGTTTAAATGTAACACCAAAAGTTTGCAAAACTATGGAATTTCTCAAAATCTTTGGTACTCCATCAGCAATTGCTCTATCCTCCTTCAAAATATTAAAATCATTTTCAATATAAATAAACAAATATATACAATTGGCAGAAAAAAAATCATTTTGAACTAACCATTGTGTGAAAACAAGAGCCAAAGTCGTGTGTGGCAGTGAAGACATGGTCAGAGCCAGTGGTTCGATTCCAAAACGGGTATTGAGCCGAGATGTGCGCAATCGCGTCATTGATGAGTGATCGCGCGTGACCAATAGCTGGAAAGCCATTAATGGTGCTGAAGTTGCAAGAGACATAGACAGGGACGAAGAAGAAATCGGCTTCGTATGGATCTTTGGTACGTACTTCTCCGTCGAGGCTGAGCAACGCCTTGTGGAGAGCCACCTCCGCGGCAAAGAGATGGTTGCTACACCTATCGTTGGCTAACCATTCTTTGTTGAACTTTGAAGGCAAGTCGTAGACATAGATTTTCAAGTTGTTAAATACATCTGAAGTAAATTAAAACAACCAAAAATATTGTTATGACAAGGTAAGATTGTTAAACTAAAACATGAACTAGACCGGAGTAAATTATGGACCGAAACCTAGACTAATCCCCGATATCTATAGAAATCCGGATATTCTTGCCACTAAAATAATGTTTTCACGAAAATAAAACCTTGAAAACATGAACTAGACCAAGTAGAACATGGACCGAAACCTAGACTAATCCCCGATATCTAAAGAAATCTAGATATTATTGCCACTAAACAAATACTCTTACGAAAATAAAACCTAAAAAACATGAACTAGACCCAAGTAGACCGTGTACCGAAACCTAGACTAATCCCCGATATCTCGGGATTTTCTTGCCACTAAACGGATGCTTTTACGAAACTAAAACCTGTAAAACATGAAATAAATAATCTATATAGATATGTACCTGTTCTTATATTGGGACGTTGAGGGACAAAACCAAGCTTGTGATCATGGATTTTAGATTCAAACATGACACGAGAAGCGAGAAGCTTAGGTTTAGGGTAAGTAAGAAGATTGCTTGATGGAGAAGGATGGTCGTCTTGGTCATGGTCAACAAAGAAGGAAGCAAGAAAATAGAGAGTAAGGGAAAAACAGAGGATCCATTTGTAGTAGTGTTTAAAACAGAGACTTTTCTCTGTTCTTCTCTGTTTTTGTGTTATCATCATTCTTGTTTTTCCGGGATGAATCTTACGGCCTGAGATGTTTGTTTAATTCGATTCATATCTGATTGTTGGAATTAGATAATGAGGTTTTAAGTTGGTGAAAAGGAGTTTTCGGATTCGGGTTTGGGAGATAAATTGGAGATTAAGGAATGGTGAAGTTGGAACAACAATAGAAGAAGTCGGAGAAAGATTGATGAAGACTATCCAATTATTATTTTTATTTTTTTCTTTGTGACTCTTAAGAACTTTCCAATGACTTCTTCAATTTTTTGTATTTGTTTTTGTTCTTAAGGGGGTTTTATTTATTTTAATTTCTTATGAAAAAAAAAACTCGTATTTTTGTACAGATGATATCAATAGTAGGTAATTGTCCAAGTCTTATTACGTAGGAGATATTTATAAATATGTTTTAGAAATATTTTACCAAAACTTTGATTTCATAGCAATAGATATTGCATTAAAAAATATCACATGATTAAACACGTAAAGAGACTCAATATATATCTGCTTTTAATAAATAGTTGCATCTCAAAGAAGTGACAAAGACAAATTTTGCACATTTAATTAGTAACCCTGTTAATATATATATATATATATATATTGTTGATAAAAATAAACCTGTTAAGTATTACTATTTATGTATGACAATTAAGTGCTTTTCGTAAAAAAAGTATATTTTTGGACTCTCAACTATATGAGGTATTTGGGATCAGGACGCTGTTGGATTCATTCCCATTCAATTTTAGAAGTTTATGCATGTCTCAAATAAACAAAGAAACAATTTTAAAAAGATAAGCATGACGAAAAAAAGAACTATGAAAATATTTAAAAGATATACTAAATATGAAAATATTGGATTTTTCAGAAAGGCTAATTTTCTAAAATAATTGCAAATTTGATACTTTTGCAAAAAGAAAAAGTAGCACGAATATGAATGAGTATAAAACAAGAATGTTATAGTTAGCCGAAATATTCAAAATAAAATCGATTTCTGTTAGGCGAGTACGAGGTTGCTTTTGGAACACGATTCTTTGTGTTAGAACAGTATGGTTATTAAATTGTGGTCATAGATTAAAGATGAAACTAAGAGGAAAAGTCTATTTCTTTTAATTTGTTTCATATAAGGGTTGATTAGAAACTTGTGTATCTTGTCGAGTGCTAGAAATTGATTGATGTCGTATTAAGAAGTATTTAAGTACCGAATAATTTGAATTAAACAATTTTGTGTATAAACTTGTTAAAATAAATGTTTTGAGAAAGTAGTGGAATCAATGAAACTGCTCTTGGTTTGGTCGAATCGTATGCTTTTGTAGCCGCCAAAGTTATCATTTCATTGATCGCATTTCACCACGTATTCATATATTTGTAATGTGTCAATCGTCATCGTGTTATTCTTCAGGATATATATACCTTTTTGTGGATGAAAAGTATACAAGAAAAGTAATTGTACAATATCTTAAATGTAAATTGATATACACATATTTGAGTTAAATAACAATAGTAGTGTAGAATATATAATTGTTAACAAATAACTTTTGTGTCAAAAAAGAAAAAAAAAACTTTTTGTGTCAAGTTTTAACAAAAGAAAAAAGAAAAAAAAAAAACTTTGTGTCAAGTATTTTCACATGCTAGTAGTATACTAGTTTTAAACTACTATTTTATTACAAATAAAATGTTAACTCTTTAATGTAATGTTAATTACATTTTTTATTTTACTAACACATGTGGCACACTTTTTTTGTTTGTCTTGCTTATCCATTTCATCAGATCATGTTAATATCGTTTCCGTACACGGCAAGGAATAATGGACCCAACTCGAATAGGGAACCAACTGGAACCAACTGGAACCAATTGTAACCAAATTTTGTTATTTTCTTTTACTAAAACGAGTATATAAATTTATTTAATAAAAATTAAATTCAGACAAACCAATGAAAATTTTCATACAACGCAATCATTTTTTTTTTCCAAAAACCAGAGAACTATGCACGAAAATGAGACTACTACTATTTAGGACATGAAGATTTTTTCTTCTTTTTCTATTTTATACATTTTCCATGGATACATCATCTAAGTATGTATTTAGGACTTTGCTCTAAAATACATATGAGTAATAATTAGGTGATAAGCATATGAAATAAAATATTATAAAATTACAGCTAGAAATATATTAGCTTGTAAGATAATTGTCATGATGTATTATGTTTTAGATTCACAATAATTTATTTTGTTAACTGTTAAAATTGTTTCCTGATTTGAAAAACTATATATAATATAAAAATAATTTATAAAAGTGAGAAGCATGAAAATATAATTTTTTTTTATAGAAACTTATACTTATGGACTTTTTCTTATAAAAATGCATAAAAATGTGTTTACTACTTAGAGGGTGTCTTGAACAAAGAATATAATGGTCATTTGAGTTTTAATGAATTTTGAAAAAATTTGGTTTAATTTTGGTAAATTAGCATTTTCTCGGGTTGCTCCCAAAGATACGATTTCAACTCTGAATTTCTAGACTATAAGGGTCATTCACTCTCAACTTCCTCATTTTAGGAGAGATCACTTTCATTTTTCTTCCTTGTGGAAAGAATCACTCCACCAACTTTCTTTTCTTTCAGAAGTGACTTTTCTTCGGTCGAAAAGCTAAGAAAACTTCCTAACTTTTTTATCGATTTGTTATCTTATGTAGCGGTCTCCACAGGACCAGAAAATACAACGGGACTTGTTTCAACGAGATGGTTTTGGTTGTTTTTCAACTTCAAAAGCTAAGGTGACTAAGTTCCAATATTCCGACTTTGTCGTGAATACTCCATTGACGCATCAGTGTTCTTCTTTGGATCGCTGTCATTTTATCACGAAGAATACTTTGTTTTAGACTCTACTATCTTCAAGCTTTATTGTATTAATCAAAGATTTTTGATAACTCCTATCTTTCCATGTATTCAGATAATTTGAACTAATAAATTTAAGATGTTTGACATTTTTTTTTTTTTAATTAAATTTTCTGAATTCTCACTTAAATTTTGATTTTTGTATTTTTAACTAAATTTTTTTTTTAATTTCACCTGAAACTTTCAAATCCAATTCTCAAATTATTTCCAATAACAGTGGATTTGATTGTACACATTAAAATATTTAATTCAATAACACTTGATTTTAAAAAATATTTTAAAATTTATGTTTGAATAACAGATTATTTGTCCTTTTAATAGAAATCATCCCAAATCCTTAATTCAATACACCCTCTTAAGGCTTGATTAGTTCACCCGCAACCGCCACAAACGCAGCGTTTGCGGGCAGTTGCTGTTACAAGCGATTTACAACAATCATAGAAATCGCTACAGATCGCTTTGAACCGCTATATTTCAAAAACTCCATCCAGCTAGCGTTTGCAGTTGCGGGCGGTTACGGATAGTTAAAATATTTTATTTTTAATTTTTAATCTATAATACTAATAAAAATTTACAAAAAATTGAAAAAAAAACTAAAACAAAAATTTATTCTTTTTATCAAATATTATTATATCAAATTCTTAAATGTTTTATATATGTAGTAACTAAACTAAAATATTTATAAGTATAAAATATTTTTTATACAAAAACATGTTTCAAACCTTAATAAATCATTTTAATTAGTTATCCTAAAATTTATTTAAAACTATATTTAAAATTTGTTATTACATCAGTACAATTTTTGTTTCCTTATATAAATTATATATTGTAAATATATTTGATAATGTTAACTATCAACCAATTATAAATTTTTTGCAAACGCACATGTTTCTAACTATTAAACCAGTAGTACAAATCCCTTAATAACGTTTATAATCGTAACCATCCGTACACCAAACTTCCGCACACGCAAACTCCCACGCATGCAAACATAATCTTTGCGTTTAAACCAGTGAGGTCTTTAGTGAATGATATAAGAGATTTGAAAGAAAGAAATTGATCACTTCGAAAATGACACGTCAACCAACTTTATTTTATTTTGGTGTTTTAATGATACCTATAATGAATATCTTTGGTACAATCAAACTAGATAAGAACATTAGGTGGCACTCATGTGTAGCCAACAAGCACGTACAAGTCTTAGAACACATATGCTTAATTCCGTTAACAGAACTATGAAATTTGGTTCCAAACAAAATAAAAATAAATTAGAAGATAGAGAGGAAAATAAATATGATTCACCTCTCCGTTTTCGTAATTATCAAGGATACTGTTATTGGATGATGATTCAGGTTTACTTGGTTTTGATCAGACCTGGTTTTAATGAAGCATCGGTTATTTCTGGTTTGAAATTGAAGAGTAAATCAGCTGAATAGGAAGGTAAAACAAAGTCTTTATCTGCAGCAGAGGGTTTGTTTTTATATCAGATAACGACTTATTCAAAGTGTCGTTGTTCTTCTTCTTCTTTATTATTCATTCTGATTCTTTGTATCTGTGAGCGAGAGAGAGATCTCTTGGGTTCACCATTATTGTAAGCTCTGCTCTTGAGCAGATTTTTTCTCACCATTGTTAGTGGATTGCCGGATTGATTCGGTTCCGGATGTAGACTTGATCACATCGATCTTGTTGAACCGGATTAACAAATTCTTCTTGTGTTCTCTATTTTGTTTGCGGTTCGTGTTCTTGTTTGTGTTGGGTTTGAGAGTTGGTGCGATTTGGATTTATCAAATTGATTGAAATCAAAGACTTAAATCGTAACAGATACTAAGGTTCTCTCAGCCACCTTACAATTTTTTATTTGTTTGTTCACCTTACAATTTTAACTTCTTCTGTGTTACATAGATAAGCTAATCAGGTTGCATATAACGTAGCAAAGCAGGCTATGATAAAATCATCTAATCATGTAATATCATGGCCTACACCTTAATTATGTATTCCCTTTTCTACTCAATTATCTTAGCTTGCCGAAATTTTATAATAATAAAAAAAAAACTATAAAATCAAGAACTGTCTAAATATTTTATTAAAATTTCTAAATTCTTCTTATTATGGGTTTTGTTATATACGTATTTGGAAGTTTTAGGATTTAAAGGGGTGCTTAATGCTTATCACCACGAGTCCCTCTATTTTTTGGAGGTCCTATAATCCTCTAGAATGCCTATACATGTGCTTAATGATCGCATTACATTTATTTTTTCCAATCTTCTTACTATTTGATCAGAATTTTCTACAAAATAATATACTAGTGTCTCAACTAATAAAAATACTAAAGAGGTAGTGGCATAGTAATAACATAAGATGGTTGATTTTCTTGTGTTTTGGGTTCAAACCTCTTTTGAGACGGAAATGCATTCTTTAAATCGGAATGAAAATGCTGGCTCCGGATATCGAATGAGATTATGAGCCAAAAGTCCAGAACTCCCGCCGTTTATAAAAAAGAAAAGAACAGATAGTTTAATCTAATACTTAGGTATTAGAGCTTAGAAGAAAAGCAAAACTCAGCCACTCCTTTTATACACCTTTTGTTTATGTAAAAAGAAGGGATAAGAAGTCCATGTTCGGTTATCAACTTATCACAAACTATCATTTTTTTTTTGCAAACCGACCGCATATATAATGTATGTGTAGAGTTTAGTGGTAGCGTTAGTGTCCAATCGCATATTACGTTTTATATATAATAAATCAGATAATATAAGATATAAAGTCACTTTCAAGAGGTTGCTTGGCTAGGAATGACATAATACATAACCAATAACCAATAATATATGTAATGTTAAAAAGGAAAAATAAATAAAATACTAACATAATAATTGTAGAAATTGATGGGTGATTACGAATAATCTAATACGTTTTGTATCGTTGAAACTATTCCAGCTGTTGTGTGTGTAATTAAAAACGTTAACACAAACATGGACATTGAGGCCCATGCTTTAACTAAAACATTCGAAACATCAGCTTATGGCCATTTTTGGGCAGAAAATATTAGGGCCCAATTAAAAAAATTTGTTGTTGTAACTTGGCATTAAAACTTATTTGCACAACCACTTATCCTATATGATGTTGGTGAATGACATACCTGAATCATTTTTACACCATGTTTACATCTACAACATATATATATTTATAATCATCTGCAATTATGATTTCAACCAGGACCTCCATAAAAAAAAGTTAATCCCCCATTTAGTATCATAGCCAGACCTAACATTGTAACAACTTTCTTGTGTCATATAAGAATAACCTCCTTTAGGTGGTTTTGAAATTTCCTTTTCATCAACTATCTCAAGATTCTTGAAGTAACTAGCCTTTTGATACCCTTCTTCAGCAAAACGTCCACTCCCCATTTTCGTTGTTGTGTGTTGTGAATCATCTTTAAAGTTTACAATTTCACCTCCCCATTGAATTTCGGTTGCACCATTTTATAGATGGTTAAACAATATCGAAGGCCAATATCCGACAATTAGATTTTCATTCAACCTCAACCACCAATTCCCTGTGCCCGGGTCCTATAATAATAATATAACACATTCATTCTTAGTTTGAAATTATCAGCATATGGGTCTTTTTGAAGTTATATGGTGATAAAGTGCATAAATTATATTGATCTTCCATATAGTTGTGGTTATATGATATTGTTGACCATTCAAAGTGGATACATCTTTAATAGTCGCACCTAGGACAAATTCTTGGTTGATAGGAACAAAGCCTGGGCAATCAACATTGTAGCAGCCTGACTGGTATCCATCAGCCTATTTTACCAAACAACATACAAGAAAATACTTTTCATTGTAAATACATATTAATTTAGACAAAAAAATCAGAAAAAAAAACAAAACACAACTATAGATAATAACTCACTGTCCAAAAAATAAAGAACCTAGGATTATCATCACCATAACGAGCCGGATACACCTGGTTTACAACAATGGAAGACCAAAAAAAGAAGAAGATAAGAATATCTGAATATATGTGTATATATACTTATGAAAATGCAGCTGCAAAAATAAATCAAGACCTGCCAACCAGCTTCAACGCTATTAATTTCAGAATAAGGACCAGCCAAAATCCACATTTGTGCTAGACTAAACTCTTTTGGCGTTTGTATGAAAGGTTTCCACACGTTTATATCCGCTTTGGCTCCATGAAACTTTCCATCTACTTTAATTTGGGCATACTATAGATGTACACATATTCATAGAAGAAATTAAAGACACACACACATAAACATGTACAAAATAAGAAAATAGTTATGGCTTTTCAAATGCTTATGATATTGATATATTCACCTCATGTATGGTGTTACTAATTGAGTTTCTTGGTTTAGGTTGAGGAATGCTATTGGGATCCTTTTTTCCATATTTTTGATTGATTTTGCTCGTAAAATATCTTCTCTTCTTATTCTTCTTAACGGAAGACTATTTTTTGGGCATTTTCCATTGATTGTCCAGAGTTGAGCTACCTTACTATGTTTTTCGGTGTCTGAAGATTCATAGTTATATCCTTTTGGAATAAAGCTTGGTCTCAACTTCAAAAGAAATGTGAAAATAAAAATAGTAGATTAAAAAAAAAAATGATAACCCAAACATAGTTACTTCAACCATTTGAAATGGTGTTATTTTGAGTGTTCTTTTTGACAATGACATTGAATGGTAGTAGTTTCTACAATGGCTTTTGGCTTTTGATTTTCTAAAAACCATTTAATTATCCAATCAAGATTATGTGAAAAGTGGATTCTCTAATTAAAAACAGAGAATCTAGATTCTATGAGTTTTTGCAAATTTTTAAACAAAAACCAAAAACCATTATTTTAGTTTTTGACTTTGTTTGAACGAAATTTTTGTTTACAAATTTTCAATTTATTTTATTTTACTTTTTCATAATCCAAAAATCAAAATCCAAAAGCAAGAATCTAAAAACCAAAATCTATAATCTAAAAAACCATTTAAAAACTCTCAAACATTCATGGCCAATGAACTATTATGTACAAGTACTATTTAATGATTGTTTTGGATCTTAAAAAACTATAAATAAAAAATCTTAAACCTTATGTTAAAAATTATATTAATGATAAAAAGATTAAGAAAATTTTATGAACCTGAATGGTGTGATTTTTAAATAAATGATGATCATAAATTGGATGATTCTTTATATGAACACAATCTATTATATCTCCGTCTGGACTCTACACAAGAATTGCAAAATATATGAATGCAACAACGAATTCAAAGTAAGCCAAAATGAATAAGGCAGAGTTAGGTGTACTTAATTATTCCTTACATAAACCCACAAATTTAATTTACCTTGATCGATTTAATAGCAGGTTTGTTGAGTTTCTTCAAGAGCTGATCTATTTGAGCATCACGAGTATTTGTAAATTCGCTTCTGCTTCTGCTCTTGACTATCACCGCTATGGTTAGAAGGGTAAGCACAAAATTCGCTATCACCCGAGTGATCATGATTAAAACTAATAAAAGTATACAAAACGTTTTGATATGTTTTGAAGTGATTTTTGTGCTTTGAGTCCATTTCTTTATATATATATATTAAAGATAGAGAATGACATTTAGCCTAGTAATTTGTTCTAATATTATCACTTAAATCCAAACTTGTATATTGCATATTATTTTTAAAAACAAATCTAGAAAAAGGTCATAGAAAAGAAAAAGTAACAAGTCTCACGGAAGAAAGTCTTGATACTTTAATTTTATTTTTAATAAAAGGAAATACTCTTAAATTAAAGCAAAGTACTCTTAAATTAAAGTGTATATTGTTTCTTGAAGTATATTAATTATTGTTGGACATATACTAATGCTAATGTAGTCATTTAGATTTGTGCATGTAATATAAAAAATTTACAAAACTTGCAATTATTTGAAATTATGTAATTGTTTATATTATATGAAAGTTAGATATTTGTTTTTTGAACAGCAAGAAATTTAAATACTTTCTAACTATATTATAATATGTAATAAAACATACAGCCTTATTAGTAAAATATGTATTCAAATACTTTTTTTTTTTTGGTATAAAGGGTTACCTTTAACATACACTTATAAAGCATTTAGTTTATTCATCTACAACTTACCAACCTTATTCACTGATGAAACTTAGGTATGGACCTTCATTAATTTCCTTCATCTAGTGCCTCTTTACCCTTGTCTTTAACCCTATCGAAGCTCGATCTTGGATCCTTCCTAGTGTCAATTTTGATAAACGCAATGCTAGATATTCTTGGATTGATTCCCGAAGAAACTGTGAGGCTTTTTGCCGACGATCTTTCTCTCATGTCCAATCTTTTCTTGAAGGAAATCTCTCATATCGGAATATGAATCAATTCACTCATTTCTAATTGATTTTGAGTTGGAAGCACATGAAACTTAAGATTCTTATTCACTGCACATCGATATGAGAAATTTTTCACTATTGCCTCTAGATAATGACACTTATAACTAGTAATTTTGATAAATCTATCATGTCCCCTCGAAATAACACTCTTCTAAATATTTCGATGGAATTGAGCTTTTCTTTGGATCAATAACTAGTGGGGTAATCCGGTTGCTTTCAGGCCATATTAGCTTGACAACATTTGTTCAGACTCTGAAACCATGTTAAGAATTATGAGCTTTCCGATTTAAGCACAGCTGGCGATAAGTGTATTGGCTCATGTTTTTTATATGTATACTCCTCGATGTCTCTTTCCATCTTCGTGGATATTTTTCACAAAGACTCTGGATATTCATTTAGTACTAGCAAACCATCAAATTGTATTGTGGAATATTAGTAATGTGTTATGGATAAGAAAGAGAGGAAATAATTATATGTATTTTATTCCATCAATAATAGAGAGTATATATAGGAGTACAAATAGTTGGAGAACAAGCTAGAACATTCTAGAACATGGGTCTATAATGGGCATCCATCTAATGGGTTCATAACACTCCCCCTTGGATGTCATTATAGTAAAATATTTTTAATGCGCATAAGATGCTGCCTCATTAAAAACCTTACTAGGAAAACCCAGTGGGAAAAACTATAGTTAAGGGAAAAAAATGCATCGCGCATTTACTCCCCCTCATGAGTACATCACTGATCTTCAAGACGACTTGATCCAATCTTAGTGAAATAATTTCTTGAAAGTAGCAGCTTGAAACGTCTTGATAAATAAGTTTGAAAAATCTTCACTTGAACGAATCTTCATTCCATGTACATCGTTAGTCTTCTGCAGTTTATGAGTCTCGTAGATGACTCATCTTTATTATTACCATTATCTTTTCGCTACATACGATCTCATTTATGAATGATAAAGACTTTAAAAGAGTGATAGACATTCGTCATTGAGATTACAACATTTTCCGTTATATGTGTCTTATCATTTGTGTGTTTTTGTTATCTCGTTAAAAACATTTTCATGCGAAAAACCCGATGGGATAACAACCATGATAAAGAAAAAGAGTACAACCACACATATTCATATTTCTCTCATTGGAATCATCATCCTCAGGAGATGCATTTCAATCATATACATAATCATTTCAGGAATTGTTATACGCAAAGCATTAGGCATAAACTCTTATTATTGCCAAATAATCTCTATGAGACTTTTGATCCGTAGCATCTTTTTCAGGTAGAAGATGATGTCTCATCTATTTGGACTTCAAGCCAAATTTTCTTTTACATACGATCTTCCAAATAATCATTTTTTTCTTATAAGATTTACTATTTTTCCTTTCCCTCTTGGGTTCGTATATTTCAATCATGAAAGAGATCAATATATTGCCCAAGTAGCATTTTAAGTATGGTACTCTAGACCAAACATATTTCAACATCTATATGTAAAATCTTTCAAGGAACTTTGAGATAACATCTATTTTCACTAGATGTTCAATATAAGACACCTGAAGAACTATATCTTTCCAAGGTTCTTTCTTCAAATATTCCACTGAATATGAAATCTCTCAAAGAGTTCTAATAATTGCACATACACCCTTATTGTTTTAATTCATATACTTTACATAGATCATAATGCACACAACCATTCTGGTAGTTTAAACATTTTTCGGGTTGCTTTGAGCATCTTAAATCCTTATGCATGCTTCTAGCATCTTAAATATTTATGAATTTCTTCTAGCAATTTAAATCATTTTGGGGCTACTTTTAGCAGTTTAAATCTTGTGACTAAATAAGATCTCTCTCTAACTACAAGACTATTTAGAAACTTAAATGTAGTTGCATCCACCACTAGAGATTTCTAGGTCTTTCTGAGAACCTTTATGTATCTCTCATAATATCACGATGTCGTTCCTATTATCCCACTAATTTTACACATTCATGTGTACGGACTACTAGTCCACATACTTATCT
>VBRH01001103.1:5812-20115 GCA_014578085.1 Cardamine resedifolia | reverse complement strand
TTTTTTTTTTTTTTTTTTGAAAATCGAAAAAAAAACAAATAAAAATTTCGATTTAGAAAACAATGTTTCGCAAAAACTGATCGAAATCAAAAATTGCAGAACAAATCGAAAAGAAAATCAGAATTGCAGAAACAAATCGACAATTGCATAAACAATTCGAACAGAAATTGCAGAAACAGATCGAAGCAAAAACTTTCAGAAACAGATCGAAGAACTGCAGAAAACAACTCGAAAAACTCAGATCGAAGAACGCTCAAACGAAACAGAATCGAAGAACAGATCGACGAACACTCAGATTCCAAAGAAGCTCTGATACCACTTGATACGATAATACCCAAGAACCGATGCTTCAGAAGCAAGCAAGAGAGATGGCGACGAACGAAGAGAGAGATAACGAGAAGAGGAGGGTTCGAGAATGGAAACGATTTGGGCGACGGCGAGGAATGGCGGTGGCGTCTGAGAGAATTCAATAACCGAGGAAGTGAAGTGATCACACTAAGGTGGCCGAATCCCTTAGATTTACCGGTGGAGCGAAGGGTCACACAAAGGATGCGGAAGAAGACTTTGATTTACCCAGTTGGATCTAGTTCAATCAGAGAGAATTTCGAAATAAAAAATAGATAAAAATCTCAAATGATTCGGATACAAAGTTCTTAAAGGAAACAACGAAGAAGCTGAAGCGAAAAGGAAACAAGAAGACGAAGACGAAGACGAAGCGTCAAAGTGAAAGAAGACCGAACACACGTCAAAAACCCTCACTCCAATTAGAAAGTCTCGGCCCAACAACAAAGATAATGAAACATAACATAAACTTCAAGCCCATAGAACACAAGTCGGAACATGTGCGTTTTGAACGAAGATGGCCTTGGTTCGGATCTGGCTTGGTTCAACAAACGGAAGTTGTGAGATGAACAATTACCTCATTAAAAACCTTGACAAGAAAACCCGGTGGGACAAAACTCGTCAAGGGAAAAAGAGTATAATTGGTCACCCTACCGTTTGTTGAAATTAATCGACTCGAATCAAAACCAATGAGGTTTGATGAGCATCTCCTTCTCCGGGTCGGCTCTCCAAGTGCGTGAGTAGAGAGTTGATAGTCTCGTTAAGCTTCTTGGTCCTAGCGCATGTCATGTGTCCACTCGGTATTGCCAAAGTATCCTCCGGTTCCAAGTACTTGGTTAGGATCATATGACATTGTACTTTCATCGGCTGATTATGTTGAACACCAAGCGTACACAACATTCTCTTTAGCTATATCAGTTCTTGAACCAGAGAAGCCATCGTCGTATATTCTGCTTCCATGGATGAACGACTCACCGTCTTTTGTTTGCGAGTTTTCCATGAGACCGGAGAGTCACCTAGCTGAACAAAGTAACCCGTAAATGTACGATGTGTCAGATGACAACTGCCACACTCAAAATCACACCATCCTGTGATTTGGAAGCTGCTATCAGACCTAGTACCCCTTGACCCGGATCCGATTTCAAATATCGCACTACCCTTAGCGCATCAGACCAATGATCACTCTGGTCTCTGCATAAACTGTGCCAAAACGTGAACTGAGTATGCCAAATCTGGGCGTGTAACTCCAAGATATATTAACCTGCCTAATAGTCGTTGATAAGGGGTTAGATCTGTCAGAATAGGCGAGTCGGAGAGAGCCAGATTGTTGTTCTGTTTAAGAGGAAAACTCGCTGGTTTTGCACCTAGTATACATGTTTCTGTGATAATGTCAAGAGCGTACTTCCTTTGACAAAGATAAATACCCGAGTCATTCCTATCAACCTCAATTTCCAAAAAATACTTCAAGGGCCCCAAGTATTTCATATGAAAACAAGACGAAAAGTAGGTTTTGAAACTTTATGTAGCTTTGACACTACTACCTGTGATTATTAAGTCATCGACATAGACAAGGATATGTAATCGATTCGTACCTTTTTTATATGTAAACAATGAATAATCACCCAATGATTTCAAATCCATAAGCTAGCAACGCCGATGAAAGCTTAGCAAACGAGCATGATATATTGTGTTTTTGGTGTTTTCAAACATTGTTTTAGCATAATTTTCTTGCATTTACATTGCATAATTAGGAGATTAGTTGCATTTTGGAGTATGTTTCTCTCTTGTAGGTTTTGGAATCAAAGTGCTCAACAAATGGAGCAATTGGAGTTAAATGAATCAAAATGAGAGCTCTTGATGATGAACAAAGCTCCAGCGGGTGTTGCTAGCGGGATCATGTGACCGCTGGAAGATGGAGAAAAGTAGCCGGAAGCTTCAGCGTGGAACTCGCGCGGCGAAGCCACACCGCGAAGAAGCACCGGCCTTTGTCATCGGCCACCTGCAACCGATCAACCTCCACGACCAAAGTGAGCGGCTAAACCATCACCGCGAAGAAGCTTCTAGCGGCCATCTCCATCGGCGTCTTCTCACCGCGCACACCCAGCGGCCATCTTCTATCGACCAGATCCAACCGCGAGGAGCTCGGCAAAGTCTCCTGGAAATCTGGCGGTCTTCTTCATCAGGAAAACACTCCCGCACAGATCCATCGGCCACGCCCAGCGGCTTCGAGCCACCGTGAACTCCCAGCAATCTACCTCCATCGATCAAGCGCTACCGCGAGAAGGCTCAACAAAACGCCCTGTGATTCTGGCGACCACGCCCATCGGCCGACCGACACCGCCAGGATTCATCGGTCATCTTCACCGGCCAACTCTCACCGTTGAAGCTTCTTCGTTGTTTCTCCAAACCGGCGATGAGATCTTCAAATACACTAAACCGGTCCAATTTCTATTAAATTGGATTTCTAAACCAGATCCAATTGATTTAGTTAATTTAATTAATGGTTACCCACTTGGTTAAATGTTAAACCAAGTTTTCTTTGTCTTGCTATAAATACTCCTAAAAACCTAATTAAAGAATAAGCTTTGTAATGAGAGATTTATTTTAGCATCTTTTGGATTTTAAGATCTATTTACGAATCTCTTTGAATCAAAGTTTTAAATCTCTCTTTCTTTTTAAATCTTATATCTATCTATCTTATAATCATGATTATGCATCTATCCAACTCATTGATTTGTGTTTTCATGATCATGAGTGAGTAATTTTTTTAGAGCTTTTGGGAATGTAGAATTAGGGTGATTGATGGATAGTTAGGGTAGTTTATACTTGTAACTCTTAAATTTCATGCCTGTTAGGTGGTTATAATGTTAGATTAGGCAAAAATTGTTAGTCTAGATATTTTGTATTTTCACACCCACAAGGTGTTTGAAACAAATAATTAACTGAAGCAAATAAAATTTTTGTTTGGGTTTTATGATGGTACTGAAGCAAATTAAAAAAAAAAATGAGACACATATTTTTATGGGTTTTTGATTTAATAAGAAATGAAAAAACAAAACAGAAATTGAAAATGATAAAGGTTGAAGAGATCCAACATGTTTGTTAGAACCTTTCGGCTCTGATACCAGGTGTTGTAGGCCTCAGGGGTGAAGACTATGAGATAAAGATGGTGACTAGCAAGCTAGCTTTAGCTCTCTTGCTAATCAGTTTGATGGATTTGATATGGAGGATGGAAGATGTGGCTTAAGCACTCTCTCGTGAATCCGAATAGATGGTGATGAATGGGAGATTGACTCGCTCAATCGATAAACATGAATGGGAGATTGACTCGCTCAATCGATAAACATAATAAGTTGATTTGAATCACTCAAACAATTCAATCTGTAGATTTAATAGCCTCGTGAATTACTCACAAGAAAAAACTAATGAACAGACACACAAAGAAATCAACAATTTTGTGAAGAAGAAAATATTTTTCTATTAACTTTAAAATTCGATTAAAGATCATTTACAGTGAGAACGAGACTGAGCTTTAATAGGCTCAAAGAAAACAGTTTTAAGGAGCTAAAACAAGAAAAATATCGTGCAAATTGAAAGAACAGAGCCGTTGGACCATAAAGAGAGAATCTGTCCAAATAAGGCAAGTTGAGAGGTGTCTTGAGTCTTGAAAGCTTGGGTGCGAATCCATGACTGTTTGGGGTGTCCAGAGCCTTTGAATGATGATCCAAAAAGTGCACGAGCTGGAAGGAATAAAGACGTTGGGGTTTAATACCATTCGGGTCCAAATATGGTAAGTATGAGGTGTATGTGATCTTCTGTGGTTTGGTGTAGCTAAGGACACTTCTTGAAAGCATCTTTTCATATGGAAGGTCTCTAAATCTTGGACAAGATCACAAGACAAAAGCTATTGTGTGAACCCATTGATTGCTCCTAGTGTGAACACATCCATTTTAAGAAAGTCGAGGTGAGAAGAGATCCAGCTAATCCTCTGGTTGCTGCTGTATAGGAAGATGTATTCTATTGTTTCTAGATGAGAACAAAGGTCTCCGGGTCGCCACACATTATTTTTCAAAGAACCAAATATGGAAAGATCCATATTTGATGGTAAATGAACCATAAGTAGGTCCAAATACCCATCTCTTAAACCGACTCGTACCAGGGAAGATTTTCCTCGAAAAATCATCCCAAAATAACTTATTTCCTGATGAATTTTGAAGCCCAATATATTTGCTCGAACAGATTTCTTGTTGGGTAGCTTTGGGTTTTGATCCATGGACCCGGGTTGGGCTTTAGTGACATCTTTTGATCCAGTTCAATCCATGACCAATGTTTCTCGATCAATGGCTTTTAAACAGGTGGTATTCGGATTAATATCGAAGCTGACATGAAATGAACAAATGGATTCTTCTAGGGACAGCTTCCTTGGCTCGGTGACGGCTCCGGTGAGGTGTTTGTGTTCCAACTCCAAATATGATCGATCCAATTGGGTTCTCGCTTGATTATTCTCTTTAATATATATGACTTTCGAGTGATTATTCAAGCTTAGCTCCTTTTCTCGAGTTGTTTGGGTGTTGGTACATGATTCTCTTTGATTCTCGTCTTCGGGTAGGTAGGCCTCGTCGTCGGGTGGTTTGGCTCGGGGTTTTATGATTCATCCTGAACCATTAGTCTTCTTAGGATTTATTTTTAATAGATAATCAATCTTAGGCCTTGTGTTTGATCAGAACTTTGGTTGGACAATAATTCTTTATTTTTGTTTGGTATGATTGGTTTGAGACTCGAACTGGATGGTCTGGATTGCTCCTTGTTTGGTGTAGTTATTATGTCCTCATCAATATGTTTATGATAAAGAGAAAATAGCACTGGTTTCTTGCTTTGTTGACATTCGACAAAGATGGGATAGTAAAATAAAGATTCATTGGTCTTATTCATGTTCAAAAAACATCTTCTTTGTCTCTGAAATGTGATGTTGATTCATTGTTTGCTAAACTGGATTGAGTATGAAAAATTACGAGGAAAAAGTTACGATGGAGCAAGTAATATGAAGGATGAATTCAATGAGTTGAGATCTATGCTTTTGAGAGAAAATAGTTCTACATATTATGTCCACTGTTTCGCTCATCAGCTTCAACTAGTTGTCGTGGTGGTTGCTAAAAAGCATTTTAAAGTTGGGGATTTCTTTGATATGGATGGAGCTTCTTGTAAGAGTAATGATATGATTCGAGAAGACCATCGGAAGAGAAGCGAGGAAGGGATCAATCTAGTAGGGATCAATACAAGAAATGATTGAATCAAGAGCTTGCACTTCAAAGATTTGGTAATACTCGCTGGGGTTCTTATTACACAAAACTATTACGGTTGGTTGATTTATTTGCTAGATCATCAAAGTGATTGAGTATATTAAAAGCAAAGAGATTAATAGTTTAAGAAAATTCATGTGTATAAATTTATAATTGATAGATTGATATCAGCTCCTTGATATCCTCCTCAATTATCATTTGCATATTCTTCTTTCCGTCTTTATAATGTTTTCTCTGTATAAATGTACATCTCCTCTATCAATACAATTATCACTTCTACAAGATCTTATATAGTATCAGAGCTCTAAAACAATACCTAGGCCTAAAAGCCTTCAGCCATTGCTCTTTCTCTTTGTTTTTCTTCAAAAATCTTATCATCTTTTTCTTTAAGGCCATGGCTCCTCCAACATCTTCCGCATATGTCACTACCTCCACCGACGTGCTGTAACCAAGTTCATGTCCTACTTAATGGGTATGATTGGGCTAACTTCCTTGATACATCCAAACAAGCTCTGGACACAACAATATTTGTTGATGGCATCACCATCCAAAATATGGCACTCATCATGCATCAACGTCAATAAAAACTCACTTACATCACCATCATCGGCGCTTAGCTCTCTTCGTTCAACCACTTGTTTCCAGAGCCACCAATACCGCCCAATTCTGTCAAATATGAGATCATGTAAAAAAGGCACTTTGACAAATCAATTTTCAGATTTAAGCATTTTACTATTTGTGCTTGCGTTGTTACCAGTCACAAAATATGCATTATTCATGGCGATTTTACTCTTGGTGGCTAAAGAGAAATTTTGGTTTACAAAAACACAAATTTTTTCTTTGCCCAAATTTTGTCTATTCTTACAAAATGCGTAGTTTATATTTTAACCAAACTTAAAATATAACTCTAACTTATAGATTTGAACTAAAATAAAAAATAAACCTTAAATTATAAATAGAGAACTCAAACATATTATCTTAGGTATCCAAACAGAAATTTTTTGTAGACGAAACAGATTGCATAAATTTTTGTACAAAATACATGGACGAAAGAAAAAAGTTCAGCTGACATCAGTAAATTAGAAAATTAAACCATAAATTACAAATATAGAACCCAGACATATGTCTTAGCTACCCAAATAGGACTTTCTTGTGGATAAAACACAATGCATGCATTTATCTACAAAAACACATGACAAAACAAAAGGTTCATCTGACATAAGTATATCATCTACAAAAATAAATAAAATTGGAAAAGTAAAACCTAAATTAGAAATATATAACCACACTTAATGTCTTATCGACCCAAATATGATCGTCTCGTGGAAAAAACACATTACATGTATTTATCTATGAAAACACGTAGAAAAAAAAATGAACGTCATTTAGAACAAGGATTAAAATGTTATTTTAGTATAGATTGAATGCCAAAATCTTAACCTATACAATAAGGTGGCCAAATCTCAATGTCAGTGCTAGAATAGTGTCAAATTTTTAATTCACTTTAAACATATTATGTTTTTTTTGGATAAAAACATGGAAACATTACGAAAATAGCTTCTTAGGAGAGAGATTCGGAATAAACCATTTGCTACAGTTAAATTTTGGACGATTTTATCCCTAATTTTGTGAAGATAAATTTTTTGGTACATGGACCAAATATTTGGTACACGGAAAAAATATTTGGTACAAGAAATCATAAATTATTCGTGGACAATAAATACTATAGAGAGTAACGCCGATGGTGTACTATAGACAAAAATACAAAATAAAATTTGTACATAAAGAATTGTAAATGATTTATATAAAAACAAAATATAAAATATTTGTACAAAAATGATTAATGTACAGTCAATTATCCATAAAAGACATTTAAAAAAAAAATTAAACTCTAAATTATAAATGAGGAATCCAAACCGATTAATGTACAGTCGGTCGTCCATAAAATGCATATAAATAAAAAATTAAACCCTAAATTGTAAATAATGAACCCAAACCGATTAATATACAATATGATGTCCATAAAAAATATTTTAAAAAGAAAACTAAACCTAAACTATAAATGAGGAGCCTAAACCGATTAATTTACAGTTGGTCATCCATAAAAGATATTTATATATATTAAAAAAAAACTAAATCCAAAATTATAAATGAGAAAATCTAACCGGTTAATGTATATTTGGTCATCCATTAAATACATTAAAAACTAAATCCTAAAATTATAAAGGAGAAATCCATAAATGACATTACAAAAATCCTAAATTGTAAAAGAGAAACCTAAATGTTTTGTCCAGATTTATGTTCACAATTTGTAAATAAGGAACTCAAACTAATTAATGTATAGTCACTTGTCTATAAAAACATTTAAAAAAAAAACTAAATCCTAAATTGTAAATGAAGAAATCAAACCAATTAATGAATAAAAGACATTTAAAAAATAAAACTAAAAATTTATCGGATTTGTGTACTTGAACCCGCACCACTCCTTCGTACAATTGGAAAAAAAAACAAACAAATAAAATCAACCGAATAAAAGATGTGTTATGTCTTAGAAATTAAAATTCTTAAGTATGAGCGGAAAAGTTGATGTCATTCAGTTTGAATCAATTATCAAAATTTATATCCTAATAAAAATTAATTTTAAAATTAAAATATAATATTTTAACTATTTAAACAAAAATTTTTCGTGCACAAAACATATAACATAAATATGTCTACGAACGCTGGTGGGTAAAATAGTCATAGTAAAATGGCTTTGTGGAGAAACGTTGGGAAAGTGCCTTTTCCGAAAGCCATACTCGAAAAAGTGATTTTTTTGAAAATAACTTTTAAAAGATTACATTGAGTACAAAAAAAACTCCACATTTATATTTACATTACATGAAATGCGGACATTATTAATGTGATAGCTGAAATAGAGTGCATAGATGGCAAAAAAAAGAACAAAGTTAAAGTGTTGTGACTAGACGATGGTAACTTCATCTTTAATCTCTTTTTGGCTTTGCTTTTCACCATATTTTCGTATCTCTTCTTCTTCTTTAGTTTTACCCCAAAGACCACTGTATAGTCCACACACCAACAACAATGCCCCACCCACACTGCTCCATGTTATATCCCCAAGTCAAAATCCTCAACATTATACTAAAGACATAAACATGTATGAAGTTATGTGTTTTTTTTAAGCAAACCTTCCAAGGTAGAGTGTTTCTTTGAAAAGGAAAGATGAGACGATGCAAGTAATGATGAGAGCTAAAGGAGAGTAGAGTGCAGTGAACACTGGCCCTTTCTTCTCTATGGTCCATACTTGTAACCAATATGTTAACCCAGTCACAATAATTCCCTGTTTAATTGTGTTTTATCTTTTTTTAAAAACGATAAGAAAGTAGAATTTTATATTTATTATAATGGTTTAGAGAATTAGAGATGTGATTAGGTAGACATACACAGTAAGCCATTGAGAAAAGAGGTAAGCCAAATTCGATCTTCCAAATTGATGGACTTCTGTTCACTGCTACTGCCCAAACTGCAGTTTGTATGCAACTGAAGAAGCATTGAAGTGTTACCAATCTCAACTTCGCTGTGTATTCCTTCATCACTTTGCTCTAACAAAACAATTAATAAAAATTGTTAACATAAAAAAAAAAGTTCGGTTGAGTAATACTGTGATAGTCTCTACGTACGGACATGAATTTGATATCTAAAGTTAATTTAGTAAAGGACAATGGAGAAATTTTAATTAAAAAAAAAATCAGTATTTTGCTATCAAAAGATAACAAAAGGGCACCAGAAAAAAAATTTGGTGAAATTTAGCATGCTGTTTTCTTGAACATGATTTTAAAATATTATTTGTTTGGTATTTCTTAAATGGGTATATTAATATCTAATGAAGTAAATAATAATATAGAACACCTAGATAATAGATCGCATACTTATGTGACGGGAATATAAATCTATTAGATAAATTTGATGTCCAAGTTAAAAAATAACAGTGTATGAAAAAATGTTACGCATTTAATTACAATTAAGTGAGAAGATTAAACCACAAAACCTTTGTTTTGATAAATTAGATCTCTATGTAAAAGAATAATATGTTTTATGGAAGAAAATTATTCATCCATAATAGTGTAATGACATCAGTAAAATCTTCTAATATCTTAACTTATTTTGTTGATATATAGACAAAGAAAAGTTTTATTGTCAAGAAAATAACTCGTCATCTATCGTTTAGCTAATGCAAATAAATAATATGATAGAAAAGCAAAGTAAATGGAGTAATATGACTGGGCAGGTATATAAACATTCCCTATGACACTAGAGTTAAACGTTTATAAATTAATACTCGATAAATTAATACTTCGATAAATCAATAATTTTTTCTGGTGCCAAACAAATATTTTCACCCAAATATTATCTCCATAAATTAATAAACATTATAAATTAATAAAATTACATAAAATATTTTGGTCACAATGTTATTAATTTATAGAGGTTTTACTGTATAACCCTGAATCTATCATTTATAAATATCTAATGTTTTCAAAATGTTTAAAATGAAAAAAGAAGTTACGCACCCATAATATAACTACATAACGTTTCACTGCCTTCGAATAAGGGACAGAAGAAGTTGAATATTTATTTATTATTGATGATAGATAATTTTTTGCTTTTGAATCCGATTCTTTTTTCCAATATGGAAATTGACAGGTTCTTAATAATCTCTAACCGATCGAGCCGGATAATACCATTAATCCATTACCAACGATTATGATAGTGTATGTAAACGACTAGTCATTTTTCATACAGTAGTGGACGCTCCTTTAGGTAACATCAGGACCCGCATGCTAATGCTATGAAACTAAAATAGCTTTTTTTCATAAAGATTAAGTATGAAAATTTTAAACATTTTGTGTTTAAGGAATAATTTATAAGAAATAAATTTATATGGGTCCTATAAAAATAACCTAAAGTTTTGATATTGCTACATTTTTTCACCTAACAAAAATCAATTAAAAGGAACCTCCCAAATAAATATATAAAAGATAAACAATTTCTACAATAGTAATTTTTATACCACCCAAAAAAGTAGGCATATAGATATACATTATTTCCATTAATTATGTAAATAATCTAGATTTTTTGGTAAATAACCTTATAATGGTTGATACAATTTTATCCTGAAAAGTTTTGTGCGTGACTTAAACAAAGAACATGTTATATATGTTATAGCCGATATCATTATATTTGAGATTGCATGCAACCAATGAATATTTACTCATAATATGTGCTTGCTATTTTGCCAGCTAACATGATATTTGACCAAATGTCACGTTACTTTTTAAAATCATACAATTTCATACATGATATTTTAGTCGACCCACCCAAATACACCATTCCCCTTCAGTTGAAAAAATTATGCCACCATAATCATTTATTGTTACTTCTCCTCTAAATAAATAGATGGGTATAAGACAAGAAATGTAACTATTCAACTAGATTTGAATCCACGGTGTAACACATATCAATTGTTTTAATATAAATTTATAGTTTTTTTGTACTTTAAATTTTTTTATATTATCACATATTATATTAACTGTATAAAAATAAATATATGATATATATAATATATTTATTTTTATTAAATATTTGTAGCCCGCTGGCCGACCCGCTAACCCGCGGACATAATCCGCTAGAATCCGCAACCCGCCTGAACTTGTCCGCAAGGCCCACCCTTTAATGGACCTAATATTTTTGTGTCCATACCCGTCCCGTATCGAATCGGGCCGAGCTAAGCCCGCGGGCTAGGCCTGTTTAGATACCTCTAGATGTGGGATGTTTAACAAACACTTTTTTATGGATTGAGTAATATATGTTCATTTTTAAAAATTTGAATCACAATATATGCAGAAAAAATATAAAATTAAATTAATTATATATATCTTATAATAATTTAAAATAATTTAAAATGAAATCAAACAAAGGTGATAGGAGAATCATAATTCATACTATTAAAATCTAACTATTAGATAAGGAAATATTGTGTTTAGGTATAATGTTTGTATAAATTAATTAGAAATTATATGGATATAGAAGGTAAAATATTGTTTGGATAATTGATAAGAGTACTTCTCTTTTAATATTGTATAGATGTGTAATCCATATCATAATATTATCTTCACGTAAACAGTAATGATAAATAAAAACCAATTTTTTTTATTTTAATTACCAGGAGGTTCTGGGTCGAAGCCCGTAATCCCCCAAAACCCGAAACCACATCATATAATATTAGTTTCGTCCCAATCGTCATTCGATCTAAGTTTTGCCTAGAATACTTTTCCGATCGAGCTAACACACTTGGTTACAAAAGCAATTATATACTAGAGAAAACAAAGGAGCAATGACTATAAATAAAAAAATGCGAGAATTAGGAACCAACTAGTGAAGTGATGAAAGTGAGTAAGTAAGTGGCATACCTGCAAGATAATCCACAAACACCAACAAGTATTGGCGGCGAGCATAGTGATGGAACCTTTTACAGAATCTTTTGTTGATTGAACGGCGTCGTTTGGTATGGTCTTCTTGCTATAGTGGTTGATCAAACTAGGCCCTTTCACAAAAGCGAACACTAATGTGCCCAACATTCCAACTATAGAACCAAAGACTTTGGCCACTCCGTACGACTTCTTTAACGTCACCGTCTCTAATCTTGTTTCCCATATAATTTAGATATTAAGCAAAAGAAATTTTTGATAAAGGATATTAAGCAAATTAGCAACTAAATTATAGACAACTTAGTTCTATTTTGTCTTTTACATTTTCCTTTTTGTTTTCTCTCTTTAGATAAATCTTTCGAGTCAAAACCTTTATAATCCTCAATATGTTGTCATGTTTTCTCTTGCTTACTTTTTAGTAATCTGCATAAAGAATTTACTTTTACTCTAAGCAACGTAAAAAAAAAAAGCTTGGTTATAAAATCAACTTTATATAAGATAACCAATTCTCGTTCACACCTTTATTGCCAAATATATATTATGAAATTCAAATAATTTAGGTTATCATATTTTCTTTAAGAATATCAAAAGTAACACAAAAATAGATTAAAGTGACTTTAAAATATATTAATTTTATTATGAATCTTTAGCTTCTTCTTTTTATTTTCTTATCATAAATTATAAGAAAGTTAAACCAAAGTATTATGCCCCCACCCCCAATAAAAGGAAAAAAAAATTGGATCGGCAAAAGACAGAGAAATACGTTTTAGTGTAATCTACCTGAAAATGAGAGCCAAGACGAAGGTGATAGAAGGGATGGCGTTGGTAGTGGCTGCCGCAAAGGTGGCTGTGGTGTTGTCGATGGCCACGTAGAAGAGGTTAAGACTCAACGTGAGTCTGCAATTTTTTTAACAACATATATTTTAAATTTGGTTAGAAATTAATTAGCTAATGAGTTAACTCCAAGTTTCTTAAAATTTTCAATTTATAGAAACACAAGACATATATATATATACCCGCATAAGGAGATAAAGAATATTTTGAGTAGCAAGATAAACGATAAAGGGGAAGATTTGGAGCTGCAAAAACGAAAATCGACGTTAAAAAATGTCATATAGTTTTGTGGTTTGTACTAGTGTTATCGATATCAAATCATATAACACTTATTTTAACAAAAATATGAGAATATTAGAGTAATGAAAGAGTAGAACCTTTCAAGGAAAAATGCGAAAGGGGACAAGGCAAGAGCAGCGAAGGCTTGTCTATAGAAAACAAAGACAAAAGGGTTGGTTCCTTGAGAAATGGCCACTTTTGAGAGCAATGGCATTCCTGCATATACAATCTGTACAAACACCATTGCCATGTTGGCTTTGTGCCTCATTATCATCATCAATATAATGGATTAATAGTGATGTATGTTTTTTTTTTTTTTTCTTTCTTTCTCTTTTGATGTGATGAAGCTCACTTGGCTTCTCCCCCGCTATTTATGGTTTCTGTTTTGGTGGACACGTTAAAGATTTTTTCTCCTTTTTTTTTTGGGTCACTATAGCTAATATTGACACGTGTACTTCCATCGAGATTATAAACTTTATAATCAAAACAGCTACCACATTCATTTTTTCTGTTTTGTCAAGATTAGTGATTTTATTTCGTCATAAAACTGAATACATGTCATACGTGCTTTATCTATATCTAGAGAAACATGATAAGTTTTTTTTTTTTGGTTAAAGAGAAAGATGATAAGTTGCAGCTTGCTAGTGCTTTGATTAGACTGAACATAGATTGTGATTAGATTGAGAGATCACAAAGTAGTAGACGTATGAGAACCGAATTAGTCTCGAGCTAATGATTTGAAGTTTTATTTTTGTGTATTCTAGGCTAACAAAATCAGTTAAAATATTCAATATTTGTATATTTTAGAATTTCACTTTAATTGCATCTAATGTATTGTAACTAATTTTCTGTTTGGAAATACCTAAATGGGAACTCTGTACATATATGCTTTAGAAGAAAGAACATGATCGAGCAAACAAAATTAAAATCTGGGCCAATAGGGTTGGTTATGCATGCTAACTAAGCCCTCTCAAATTAAGCAGCTCCTCACTAATCTTCCTTGTCATCTACCTAGTTTGTTCTTTTTTCTTAGCACTATCTCTACTCTATTATTATTCAA
>VBRH01001102.1:21987-32963 GCA_014578085.1 Cardamine resedifolia | reverse complement strand
AAAAAAAAAAAAAAAAAACCTAAATCTTTTTCTTTTCTTTTCTTTTTTTTGTAAAAAGCTAAATCTTAGTTTGGAGTTTGTATCATTCTATAGTCCTAAAAAATATTACAATACAACATATGATTAGAGACAGAAAATAGTAGATCCACTACGTTTTTCCAATGCATAAGTCGTTGTCCCTTCTCACCATTTCTCTTCAAAAACTCTAAGAAAAAAACTGTCACTGTCCTCATCTTCATCGGGTCCGGCTGATCTCGAGCTTATTATCCGACGGTTAAGAAGATCGATATAAGTCTGGAGATCGTGAACGCAAGAAATGTTTTGAACATCGAAAAAGTCTAGCATGAGTTCGACCCCAACATGAGCATAACATGAACAGCTCCATGGAAGCTCATAAAAACCACCTATAGCCCTAAAATTCTCATTGAATAAAACACCAGGAAGTTTAGTGACCGGATCATTGACGTTAGTGATCCTCAAAACCTTAACTCCTAGCTCCTCGCAACGTTTCTTGAACTCAGAGTTACCAACCCTAGGACCTGCGAAAGAGAACACGGTCACAGGAATTTCTCCCTCGCGGATCCTCCGGTTTAAACCGAGCTCCGCAATGTCGTAAGCAAGAAGATGAGCCAGTGAGCTTCCCATGCTATGTCCAGCGAGCGTGATACTCATCTCTTCTCCTTTGTACTTATTCATCAATCTCGAGATCTCGGACAGAAGCTGTTGTCTGCAGCTCTCAAGTCCGAATTTGCTCTCACTCTCATCGGATGTGTATAAACTCAAGAACCCTGATTCCACCTTCACGTCGAGACGTGGGTTATGAGGATGGAACCTGGCCGGAGATAAAGAGCTCATGAAGTTCGCCAACCATTCGGGATTTGTTACCGTTCCACGAAAGGTCACCACAATATCTCTCCTCCCTAAACGTTTCACCGAGTCATCCGATGAAACTGCAACATAACCTACCCAACGCGCTCGACGATTAGTCTCTTTATGGATCGGACTAATGTTGATGTTGATGTCTGGTGTGGCGTAGATGTATTTGGTGACTTGGTAGTCTTCAGGTTGATCGATTTCTGTTTCTTTAAGTAGGGTTTCTTTGCCATACTTGCAGTTCAAGTAACGTTTAGAATTTGTGTTTAGATCGAAGGCTTTGTAACAAGTGGAGACTAAGTTTCCGTAGCGAGTGATCTCTTGTTGGAGAAGAGGGTTTAAAGGTTCGATGAGATCTTTCCAGTTGTTACAACCTTGTATCTCTCTCCAAACCTGAGATAATGGTACGGTCGCAGCAGCGACAAAGCACGGGGGGCTGCGGTGAACGATAAACCGGAGGAGGAGAAGAAGCAACAGGAGAAGTTAGAATCACTGGTGATATTAAAGAAGAAGAATTAGCAATTACAAGTCTTTTGGAGTTGTTTTCCGAATTAGGGAGAGAGATCGTATGAGTAATAAAGAGTGTTTGTTGTGGAGTTCTGTTTCTTAGAAATGGAACATGTTTCATATTAGGGCTTTGGATCAAGGCTTTGGTCGCCATTGATGGAAGATGACGTAAGCAAGAGAGAAAAGAGAGAAAAGAGGGATCCTATAGGTTTTGTGGAAATCGAAGAAAAACATCATTTGTGGTGTATTTATAGAAACATATATATAGATAAAGACTTCCAAATGTTTTGGCGTGTATTGACTGAGAAATGAGACTAACTTTAAAATACTCGAATTGCGATCGGTTTGTGAGTGATAAGAATAATTTATGTGGTCGGTTTTATATTTATTAAATATTTATAACATATGATCACCCATTTCAGTTTCTGATTCTCCTCACTTGATCAGTCTTTTGTACGCGTTACCATATCATTTGTGGACTGCAAAATATATTTATAAAATTATCTTATACCAACTTAACTTACCAACATTCTCGTATTCTTTAGAATATTGTTATTTACAGTTGTGATCGATCAATTCAAGTGCCGTTGGAGGATCTGGAGCGTGGTGAACACGCGCGAAGATATTTTCTCTCCGAAACTTTTTCCTCGCAAATCTTTTCCGGACTGTTTTGTGGTCGAAGCGGTTGCTCCGAGGGCACCGGCTTCAGCCTCACCCTACTGTTTAGTTTATTTTTGTTTTTAGCTTCATCTTCTTCTTCGGAGCCGTGCTTCGGTGACTTCGGTTCGTCGGAGGTCTTCGAGGTTGGCTGTTGCGGTGCTCGACGGGGCATTCCGGCAGTTTGATATATTATAGTTTTTACAGGGTTTTAAACCATGAGATATGTATATAATCGAATCTTTTATGTATCTTTAGTGTCCCATTAGAGTATTTTACAGATTTATACGCTTTTGGGGATTATTTGGACATTATGGAGCAATTTTGGAGCATTTTGCCTGAAGGAACAAAGTTGGTGTTTTTCAAGTGCATTTGTGTCGAGCGCTTCAACATACTTGCGTCGGTCGACGCAACCCGAATTTTGTACATGAGCGTTAATTTAAATATTTTCGGAAATTTACAGCTTTGGCCCAGAAGTTTCATGTATATATTTACAAAGGAGATCCAACTCGTGTTTAGTCTATTTAATTAGAGTTTTTAGCTCTTTTTCATCTAATCTTCATTTTTGGCGACAAACACAGAGAGGATTTTAGAGTTTTGGGGCTGATATTACTTTGTTCTACCTTGAGAGAAGATTTCGAACCCCTGTTTCTATTTTTCTATTCTATTTCATATGATATCTATTTTATTCATGTCATTGATTTCAATTGATATGTGTGAGTAGATTTCTAGTTAGGTTTGAGAAATTCTCACTAGGGTTTTCATAGAATGATATATAGATTGATTAGTTAGGATTCAAACTTGATAGTTCTTCACCTAGGTTATTCTTAAGGCTAGTTCTAGCTTGATCACCTGGAACTTAGATCATAGATTGTTAAATTGGCACGACAGTGTGATTTAAAATCTGACATAACCTATGGTGAGCAAATTAGATAGTTGCAAAGAAATTTGAATTAGATAATATGTGAACAAATCGAACCTGCGCTTAAAGCTTGTTTAGGATTTAGAATTCGCAAAGTAATTTGGTTTCTTAGGTTTTAATAATAGTTAATTCTCGCAACGACAGTTGGTTTATTTTATCTCCGTGATTCGAGTTCTAGAACTGATCTGTAATTAGATCCTAATTAATTAATTAATATTCATTACTTGATTTCCTAAGAAATTCCTTGGACCTGACGCTTTTCCCACTTGTTGACACAACCAATTTTATTATTGTTCTGCATTGCTTTTAATTTATTTCTTATATCGCTTAGTTGTATTCAAAACGAAAAGTCTATCGTGAGGTTCTAGAGTCCTTGTGGATTCAACCCCTAAGTAATGCAATTGATCTCTTAATTTGAAGAGTAGCTTTAGGGTTATATTTGAGCTTATCAAATTTTGGCGCCGTTGCCGGAGACTCTTTTGAATTTTTGATAGATTTAAGTGTAGAATTTAGACTAAGTTTTTTTTCTCCAGTTTTTACTCACTTTGTTCTTTCTTTTTGTCTTATGTGTTTCATGTGCATGCCTAATCGCATTACTAGGAATAACAAGGACAGTCGGCTTTTGTTTCTTCCAAATAAAGAGCTTGCGAGGTTAGAACAAACGAACAAAAAGCTAGAAAACTGGCTGAGATGGTTAATTCTGTGATTTTACGTCAAGACGACGCTGATGTTATTAGAGACCAAGATGGTAATATGTGCAACGAGCAGGGCCAATTGGATAGAGATGGAAACCCCATCGTACTAGTTGATGTCGCGGCGGAACATGTCCATGTGCCAGCTGCGAGGGCACAAACGATTACAACAGACCGGACGAGTTTTACGCTAACATGTCCGCGATTCGTCTTCCTACCTTTAATAGGAACGACTTTGAGTTGAAACCATCATACTACACTTTGGTTGGTTTGTACCCTTTTCATGGATTGGCTCATGAGCATCCCATGGATCACATTGAGCGGTTCGAGGACTTGGTGACGAGCATGAAGCACAATGTGGTCAGCTACGACTACTTCTTTTGTAAGCTTTTCCCACACTCTCTTAGTGGTGAAGCAACTTATTGGTTGAAACAATTACCAACAGGATCTCTTACTAATTGGGAGGATACGAAGAAGGCATTTTTGCGCAATTCATATGATGATGCTAGGTCAGAGAACTTAAGGAATAACATCTCCCAGTTCACGTAGTGACCGACATATGCATTCAAGACTGTTTGGGTGCGATTCAGAGCTTACCAACGGGACTGTCCGCATTATGGGTTTAGCGAGGTTCAGTTGCTGGGTATTTTCTTCAGGGGCATAGATTGGAAATACCAGATGGCTCTTGATTCAGCGAGCAATGGGACCTTCAATACTAGGTCTCCTACTGAAGCTTATGTGTTGATTGAGAACTTGACGTCTAGCAATAGCACCAAGAATGCAGACTTTGAGAAACAGAAGCAGGCTGGAAACATTAATGGGAGACAAATTGCTGAATTAAAGAGTAAGTTGGATTCGGTTCACAACATTCTAGTGAACAAGAAGTCAATTCAGTTTGCTGCAGAAGTTAAGACATTTTAGCCAGAGGAAAGATGCGAAGAGGAAGATGTCAACTACATTAGTGGGACTAGTTTTCAGGGTCAGAAGAACACCATCACAAGTAATCAAAACTCTTATGGTTATGGCTCTAAGCCTCAGTACCAGAAGCTTTTCCAGAGCAACAACAATTTCAGGAGAAACTACGGATCTTTGTCTTACCAAACACCTCATGCGCCAACTGACCAGAGTGAGATGAAATCCATGATTGAGCATATTTTAAAGGGGCAGGAGGGATCACAATTGATTTTAATGGGAAGATTGATGTTGTGTATACGGATATGAATGAGAAGATTGAAGCTTTGAATACTCATGTGAAGCAGTTGGATACTCAAGTTTCGTAGACTGATGGGTCTGTTAAAAGTCAAGATGTAGTTCTTCCTGGAAGAACTGACACTAATCCGAAGTATCAGTGCAATGACATCATGTTGAGTAGTGGTAAAGAGCTTAATCATGTGCTAAAAAGAGGTATGAATATTGATAAACTCGTGGACTTAGAGAAAATCGAAGAGGATTTTGCTGTGAATCAACAGCCTGCGTAGGTCGCGACAGCAATGCGTTGGTCGACACTAGTGCATATTTTTTATGATGAAGAGGATCATCTCCAGACAAGAATTTCAAGTCCTGAGAAACAAGTTTTGAAAGGAGGCGATGTATTAAAAAATCATTGCGTCGATCGACGCAAAGAACAACCGCTACACCAACTCTCGAGAAGCCTCAGATTTCAACGGAACGAGTATACAAGCCTAAGGTTCCATTTCCAAAGAATCTTAATAATATAGATGCATCTAATGGCTCACATGCTGCTGTTAATTATATGGGGGACCAGGGAGCCAATCAGATTAGAAAACATCAAGCTCTACCACCCCAAGATAGTAGACTTGAGCGTGCAAGAGGTGAATGAGAAGTTAACTACTCTTGAGAACAAGATGAATATCATAAACAATGAGCTTAGTTACAAACTTGAGAATTTAACTTGTCGGGTTAATTTTCTAGATTCACATGCTTCTTCTACTTCTGCGACCAAGTCAGATCGATCGATCTCTATACCAGCTCTGGATTCTAACGTCCAAAATGAAGTTGTCGACTCAGGTAATATTCAAGCTCTTCCTTTGAGGAAATTGTCTAAGCTTAAATATCCAGGGAGATTTGTTGTTCTATGCTACATCTTTGGAGTTGATTTTGAAGATTCAGTGTGTGATTCTGGATCCACAGTGAACCTCATGTCAAGAGATATCGCATAATTATTGGGAATTGCGAATATGCAGCCCTCTTAGATGTCCATCAAATTTTCAAATGCTTCAGTAGCAACTCCGCAAGGATGCATTGAAGATCTTCCCATGCAGATTGGAAATTGCTTCATGCCTACTGATTTTCAAGTTCTAGAGATGATCGATGATTCATATATGCCCTTGAATCTTGAAAAATCTTTCCTTGCTACAGCTGGTACACTTGTTGATTTACCTAATAAGAGGGTATGCCTTTCCAACATCAACAATAATGTATTCTATGATGCAATCCCGGAGAATGATAGCAAATATGACTCTTATATTGCCATTGAGGAGAAGAAGCTGGATGTCATGTCAACCGCATCACATGACACTAAGAAGGACAAGCCAGAAAGCGAGATAATGTTATAAGGTTCTAATGCGACATTGACACTTATACGACGTGTTGGTGACACCATTGAGTATAAGCTGAAGTACAAAGGTATGTCAAGATCTTTCTCTAAAGTTTCATCACTCCTGAGTTTAAGGAAAAGAGTCAAGCAGTTATAGATGACATGTTGAGCAAAGTTTTAAAGCTGAATATACATGATCGTTGAGCAGGCGGACCGCGTCTCAACCCACTTCCACCACTCCCTGATCCTCCTGTGGATTCTCATCGCGCTTAGGCATCATTGTAGTCAAGCTAGTGACATTAAACAAGCGCTTGGTGGGAGGCAAGCCATTGGAAAGTCTGTACATATATTTTTCAGAGTCTTGTTTTGTTTCAAAAAAAAAAAAAAAAAAAAAGTTGGGAGGGTGACTGATCGATCGATCGATCTAATGGCATGAGGATCAACGTAAATTTCTGGATCGATCGATCCCACGTCGCTCGATCGATTTGAGCATTTTTTCCAGATTGTGTTGGTCTCGACAAAAGCTGTGTGTCAATCGACACAGGTATGATTCTTTTTCTTTTTGTTTTCACGTTTTTCTATCCTTTTTTTCACCAAACTTGTACTTTTATAAAACATGGGACAATGTTGTTTAAGTCTGCGGGAGGTAGTTACTGACATTAGCTTTTCTTTTCTTATAGTCAGTTTGTCGTTTTATTGAGTCAAAATTTTTTTGTGTATGAAACTATGATTTTCTGATGAAATCACCACATTTACAGGAACCTAAGTGACCACTGATTTGAACTTGACTGGTATCTGAGACTAATAGAAAAACCAAAGGCTGACCAGTTGACTTGAGACATTCATATTTCCAGCAGAAATCCACTAAAGCCTGAGCTAATTTCTAATTTTTTCTTTGACCTCATCGATGTGACTGATGTTCATAGGGCTTGACTCCTTATTCGTACGTGACAAAAGATAACCTGTGTAAAAAAAGGTACTCCTCTCCCTTATTCTAAAAAAAAAAAATGATGAAAGCAGAAAGATGAGATGATTTTCTTTTGAGTAAAGGGGTAGGAAATTTTCCAGTGACCCCATTATTTTACTTTGAAAGTGATGATCACACTAAGGTTGGAAGCGAGGTTAGAAAAATTTCTCGTGATACCATTATTCGCCTACACCTTTGATATATAAAAAAAGAGAATAAGAAAGTAACATGTCTGGGGAGAAAAAAGTACCAAGCATTGTATGGTTGATTTGTCATAGTATTGTATGGGAATGAGTCTACAAGGATTTTGGCATTGAGATCAAAGATGAGATCCAGCGATGAAGTGCTTATCGACTATGTTGCGAAATTTTGGGTTGAATCAAGATAGCTACGAATGTCTACGGTGAAGTACATGGTGGTCTGGATCCCGTCTGGTATGAATTTTAAGTGGCTTTACTATGGTGAATGTGAATGTGGTGTTCTTATGACGAAATGAGTTTCTGTGTTTTCAAACTTCTTCCTCTTGTTTAGTTTTTTGTTTGCTTGAGGGCAAGCAAAAGCTAAGTCTGGGGGAGTTGATATATTATGGTTTTTACAGGTTTTTAAGCCATGATTTATGTGTTTTTAGTGTCACTTTAGAGTCTTTTACAGGTTTACACGCTTTTGGGAATCATTTAAACATTATGGAGCAATTTTGGAGCATTTTGGCTAAAGGAACGAAATTGATGTTTTTCAAGTGCATTTGCGTTGAACGCGACAACAGACTTGCGTCGGTCGACGCAATCCAAATTTTGTACATGAGCGTTGATTTAAGATAATACAATATTTTTATGTTGATCATTTTCGAGTGTTTTTTTTTTCTTGAAAAATATCATTTTCGAGTGTTATAAGTTAACAACAAAACACTAAACGAGTGTTATAAACTAAACTATAATACAACAAACGAGTGTCGCTAATTTGGCTAATCATCAACTTTTTGTACAGATAAGTTAATATGAGACACCAAATAATATATACAACAGATATGGTCATATTAATTGGTTTTAAATTAAAAATCGAGAAAATTTATAACAAAAAAAAGAATTTAACAACATACAATATATAGATTTAAACTGGGTAGTAACACAATAACAATATTAACACTAATCATTAGGGATATCAAAGCGGGTTATAATTTGCCCAATTTAATCCACCTCATTACGGATTGAACTTAATTGCGTGTTTTTTGAGTTAATTCGTCTTGCAGATTTTAAATTAATTTTCTAATCCGTTCATACTATAGCTGCAGGTTTAGCTGATAAGTGGCAGGTTTCAAAATTAAATTAACAAAAAACTTAAAATTTTATAAAATATGCCTTTCGCTTTGGAACCACTGTTGCTTTTATTCTCTATAGTTTGTGATGGTTCATTATCACCAATTCACCATGTGAATTCATCTCTTTCCCGGTGCTGTTGTATAAATCTTTAGAAACCACATTAAGTTATATATAATAGATTAAATTAGATAAATAAATATAAATTTCAATAAAATAATATATATAGGCACACAATATATATAAATAATCTGTAAAACAAACAATTACTTCACAGTAATTTGAAGACTTGAACAATACTATTGCAAGATTCATGAGTCTATGACTCTACAATTATAAGACAATTGTCGAAAACGAAAAAGAAAATAATATGATATAAACACATACCTAACGATGACTTGGTCTTGACACAAATATAAAGAAATACGGAGGTGAAATGTTTTTTTCTTCGACAGATACATCTGATGTTAAGTGTGATTAGGGTTAACAGAATCTATAGGTTTTACTTAATGTTTTTGGAATTTGGAAAATAACATAAAAGATTAATGCTACTGATTCACATCGACCAAACTCTCATTGAGACCATTCGCTCTGAATCTCCAAAGGGTTCTCTTAAGGTTCTTAACATTTATTTGATTAAAATTAAAAAAAAAAATAGTAATTATGAACTGTTCGAGGTTTAAGAACCCATAAGAGACTCTGACGTGTTGCGGTGTGGTTGGTCGAAGAATTTTGTATGAGTTTCTCTCTCTATTCGGCAACTCCTCCAATTTTCTTTCTCTTCGGTGTTGATCGCTTCTCTCAAGGTTCGTAGTTTTCTCTCTTCTCCTTAAATTATTTGATTTTTGTTCCCAATTTTTAATCTTGATTCTTTTTTCCTGTACTTATTGGTCCCTGTTTATGGTTTTGATTCATGTTTGAAGTGCAAAGACTTCATCTTTTTCTTCGGTGTTGATCGCTTCTCTCAATTAACTCAAGAGGTTCGTAGTTTTCTCTCTTCTCCTTAAATTATTTGATTTTTCCCCAATTTGAAATCTTGATTCTTTTTTCCTGTACTTATTGGCCTCTGTTTATGGTTTTGATTCATGTTTGAAGTGTAAAGACTTCAACTTTTTCTTATTTACTTTACTAATTTTGCATCCATTAGAGATTTTCATCCATGTTCTTAGATTTTGGGTAAAGTATTTGTATTTATGAGCTTTTGATTCAATGGTCTCTGTGGAGCTAATTGAACAAAGGTTCTTGAAACCCTTTTGATTTCTTAGAAAGGGTTTCTTGTTTTGAGGCTCCTTGAACGATTCTGTCAATCAATTTTGATAAAGCTTTCTGCTTTAGTTTTGATTTGCTTAAGCTTTAGAGTTAGTTCTATTTCTCAATCATATAGGACCTCTTCAAGTGTATTACATCAGCAGNGGAATGTGACCAATGCAGCCATTGTGGAAGGAGATGGGAAGTCTTTGTTAGAGTTTCAGAGCATGTGGGAGATAAAGCAGAAGGACTTTGCTTTGAAAGAGAAGCTTAGTAAGCATAAGTTGTTGGAGAGTCTACTTGCAAAAACAGAGCCACTTAGTGATATAGAAATGGCTTTAAAGAACAAGCTAATTACTGACATGTTGTCAAATGCTTGAATGTTTGTCTTTCCTTCGTATGATTCAGTTCATGTTTCAGATGTTTGTCTTTCATCTGTATGATTCAGTTCATGTTTCATATGTTTGTCTTTCCTTTGTATGATTTAGTTCATGTTTCAGATGTTTGTCTTTCCTTTGTATGAACTGAGTTTGTGTTTATGTTCATTGTTTCAGATGCCAAAATGGATATCTTTCCTGATATGTTTGTTTTGTGCTTCAATCAGTTTTGAAAACTTGACAATTGCTTTCATATCTCTTTTATTGCTTGCAGATTAAATGGTATTAAAAGAGTAATTTGCGCTTCACCTTTTACTAGCAGATGCTGCGGCAAGATTTCAAGGGTTTAAATATACTCCGGACATGCTTCCAGCCCATCAGCCGGTGGGATCTGCACAGGTCTTGGTATTGCACCAAGAGTTGTTGGTGATCTTATTGGAGTGGTAAGCATGATATTCACTCGTAGATTTTTCTTTCTGCACTGCCCTTTAACCTTTGTTTTCATGAGTTTAGTAGCATTGATGCCCCTCATACTTTTGGCATTTACTCTTTTAATACCATTTAATCTGCAAGCAATAAAAGAGAATGTATTATTTTGATTCTAAACAATTTATTCTTAAGAACCCTACTTGGGGTTCTACCATTGGAATAAGACAAATTTAAGAACTCTTAAAGTGGTTCTTAACTTGTAAGTTTTTTAAATTTTATATTAAATCTAATAATGGGTTCTTCTAATAATGGGTTCTTACGATTGGAGATGGTCTAAGACCTGAGCTACTTCAACCTTATTAAATAATGGGCTTTTGCTTAACAGAAATATTCCTGGGCCACTCTCTTATAAGAAGAACACAAGAATTTTTTTT
>VBRH01001102.1:0-21034 GCA_014578085.1 Cardamine resedifolia | reverse complement strand
TTTTTGTGACAGCACATTCGGATACAACGGTGGCGAGGATGCTGGTGGGAAACAAATGCGATCTTGAGAACATAAGAGCAGTGAGCGTTGAAGAAGGCAAAGCTCTTGCGGAAACTGAAGGATTATTCTTTATGGAAACATCGGCTCTTGATTCAACAAATGTTAAAACAGCTTTTGAAATGGTAATCAGAGATATCTACACCAATGTTAGCCGGAAACAACTCAACTCCGACACTTACAAAACCGAATTAAGCATGAACAACAGAGTAAGTCTCGTTAAGGATGACAATAAGGGATCCAAACAAGGTTTTGGTTTCTCTTGCTGTTCTTCCTCGTGACCTGCTGTTCCATTCTAAATTGTTTTTCTTTTCCTTCATTTCTGCTCTATAAATTTTCACAAAAAATTTCTCCCATAGAAATAAGCAAAGATTATAGATTCATAATTGTAATGTTTCTCTGTGTGGATCGTATAGCAGTAACACTTTTTATACGAGAATTCATTATTGATGTTTTTTTATTTACGATGTCTAATATCTTAACGTATGTCAACTTACAATTTTGATACTACTAATTAATTTCTCGATTATTTCAATGACATCATCAAACTAATCTCGATGAAACTTAGGTAAGGAATAAAAAAAAAAAACCTACTAAAGGTTTAAAAGTCTCAACCAATGGTCAAATCAGCCTCAACCGCACTCGCAATCTAAAGAGACGAACGATTAAAAAAGATGATATGCGCAAGAGCTCGGCCGCTATTTTCTTCACCATTAGCCTTCACTATCTCCACAACCAAACACTCCGCAATCAATCTCCGATTCTCACGACGCTCCTTCTCCGCCGTTGCCATGTCATCTTCGACCACTCCGAGTCAGCTCATAGAGCACATCGTCCTTTTCAAAGTCAAGGACGAGACAGACTCCACCAAAATCAGCTCAATGATCAACGGCCTCAACGATCTTGTCTCTCTCGATCAAGTTCTTCATATCTCCGCCGCTCCTCTCCACCGCCTCGGATCTTCCGCCTTCGCTTTCACTCACGTCCTCCATAGCCGTTACGGATCTAAAGAAGATCTCAGCTCTTACGCTGCACATCCAGATCACGTCCGCGTTGTCAAGGAATTTGTGTTACCGATCTGCGATGACGTCATGGCCGTTGATTGGATCGCTCATCAAGTTCCCAGGACCTTAGCACCTCCTCCTGGTTCTGTTGCTAAACTCACTCTCCTTAAGGTGAAAGAGAATGTTACCGATGAGGTTAAAACGGAGATTACGGGAGTGATTAAGGGACTTAGTGAGAAATTTCCAGGAATTGATCAGATCACTGTTGGAGAAAACTTCTCTCCGGCTAGAGCTAAAGGTTTCTCGATTGCATCGATTGCTTATTTTAAGGATTTGGGTGAAATGGAGGCTGTGGATGCTCAGAAGGAGTTGGTGAACTTGCAGAAAGATAAGGTTCGTGATTATGTTGATGCTACCATTGTTGTTGAGTTCGTGGTGCCGTCGTCTTCACAGCCTTCTAGTCTGTAAAATGTTCCATTTTTTAATCATTTGGGACCAAGATTTGTAGTAATGCTCTGCAATTTCTCATCCCTTTTGCTTGGAATGTGCTATTAAGTTAATTTGAGAATAAAGCATGTTGAATAAGAGATATGAGTGTGATAATATTTGCTTTCATTTCATCATCTTCTTATCCCTTTGAGTAACCAAGCACAAAGAAGCTTGGGCAATCATAGCAGCTACTCTGAAGGAATCTTGGCATCGTCTTGATATAGGTAGGTTAGTAAGGAATCTATTCTTCTTAATTCAACATGCTTGCTTAATCGTAATCATAATACGTTTAAGGAAGTAACTTGAAAATAATAGTAGATGATAATGATCACTTTATGAAAGAATGGTCGTACAACCTGATGAGCAACCTTGCTGATCCCTCTGTGAGATCACAAAAATTCAATATAGCTTTCTAAATAAAACTACCACACACCCCCAAGAGACGAGACGAGACACAAGTGTGTGCGCATAAGATAAAAGAGTACACAAAATCCCCCCACCCTCCCCAAAAAGAAAATAAAACTCTTGTTTCTTTATGAATACAACCAATCCAGAAGAAGAGACACAACATAACACACTCATGGAAGAACAACAGTACACACCGTTTCTTCAGACCATAAGAGACTCCATCTTCCTCAACACCAACACACTCAAAACCCCTCTTGACCGCAACCACACGGTTTCATAAGGCTTAACAGATGATGTCTTTTGCTAAAATCCACAAATCTGCTTCTTTGTTTGTGTAAAACCAGGAAGCAAGCGGCTATGCCAAATAATTATGAACGAGAAATCTCTCACCAAAAATGACACCATCCGTCTACCAAACTGTGACTTTGATCCAAAGCTTAAAGATCATAGAGCAGGTACTGGAGTAGAAGCAGCTTCTGCTGCTTTCTTTTGCTTCTCCTTCTCTATCTCCACTCTTCTCAGCTCCGCATGCTGTGCTATTCCATTTGCAATCGCCTGATAAGTGAAGTCCAGTGACTGGTTAAGGTTCTGAAACCTCTGCGCATCTGATGCCTGCATAACTGTATAATGGACAAGGCCGTGATTATTAAGCAGCTGTACGCTAGAGAAATGTAGTATTGCGTGGTCAAGAATCGTAATCAGAGGATTTTATTTAGTGGTACCTCTGATTGCATCGACAAAGAATACAAAGGCATCCACCTCATCGATGGGTGACTGAAAATCGTCATCATCACTGAAGTCATCATCAGAATCATCGTCATCTTCATCATCATAGCGGAAGGCCTTTGCCTAAAAAAGGAATAAAAGAATTGGGAAAACAGTCAACTCCAGCAAAAAAAAAAGTACGCTTGGCAGAAGCAAGTCGATACAAACACATGACAAACCTGTGCAGCTAACTTGTGCAGTTTCGCGCTTTCTGCTTCATCTCCATCCTCTGTATCATCCATCCCCATCTCTCCATCAGACCCATCATCATCATCATCGTCATCATCACTCTCGAGTCCATTCATTTCAGCCTCATAATCTACTTCTGCCTCCTTTGCTGCTTCTGCGAGAAAGATGGGAAAGGAAACAAACGTAAACATTACCACGCTAAGTGAAGAGAAAATAGATCATGAGCAGGACATACCAGCTAGCTGATTCTTATATGCAACTAGAAGATCAAGTGTTGCCCTGAAAACACGCTTCAGCGCTTCATCAGGTAATTGACCACCGGGGAGAGCGAGTAATGAAGTCAAACCCAAGCAGCAAACCTTTTTATCATGCTCCCTGGAATGAAGAGAGTAACCTCGTTATCAGCTAATCAAAATGACAAATAGAATGTCCAACCATTATGCTTATAAGCTAACATGAACAAGATATGACACAACAAAAAGTACTGGCAGTACCTTTTGAAGTTTGCTGGCAGGCCACTTTTTCTCTTTTGCTGCAACATCTGGAACCAAAGATCAAAGACTTTGGAAGCAAGTCCCGTGTTATGCAATACACCAAGCGTCAAACCTGGATTGTAGTAAAGCATATTTGCCACCTGCAAACAAATATCAAGATTTTCTTTGAGAACGTGATCATATATAATGCTGGTGCCAATGCCCAGAAAAAACATGGCAGTTTCAACCCATCATTGTAATCATCACACAACACAACAATAGAGTCAGTTCAATATAAGCCACTTGAGTGACATTGAAATACATATCATCCCACCCCTAATTAAAAAAAACAAAAACAAAAAACTAAACAGGTAATTTGGAATCAACCAATAGCAGGTCAACAAATCCTCCCCACAGTTCTTACCACTTGTATAAGAAGAGATTTTAAGTATGAAGCAAATCCTCCCCACAGTTCTTACCACTTGTATAAGAAGAGATTTTAAGTATGAAGTCTCAGCTCGTTGTAACCGGTCAATAGTGAGTCGCAGATAAGGTTCAACCCACTGATCCACCTGCCCTTTGCAGTTCTGGAAAACAACTTCAATAAGCTTTGGAGCAGACTCAACATCGCTGTCTTCTATGTTTCTGTCGGTCATAAGCTGTAGAAGGGTAACCGTGAGACATAAATTAGCCATGAAGGTAACAAATGCTAATGTTATGACAGATAACAGATGAGAGCTGTGCTTGTGCAGAGAAACTTGCGAGATGCTTACAGTTCCTTACAATCAACAAGCACAGACCTTACGGTTCCTTACAATCAATAAGCACAGACATATAATTGCACTATTACTGTCGGAAGGTATACTCACAGTTGAAAGAACATGATATAGACTTTGCTGATAGTCGGGCTCCTTGCATGTGAGAAAATGAGCAGTTCCCCTTGAAATAAAGTTGTCCATCGGAACCAAAATATCTAACATTTCGAAGTAACTTAAGTGAACATAACAAAAAAAAGAATGATATGGAAGTGCTGCAGTGACAGAGTCAACTATAAAATCCCGAATGTGGAAAATTTTGGGGGCTCTAGAAAAGAAAACAGATGTGAGAGAGAAGCCATACTTGGAAAGAAATCAATTGCCCAATCAACCAATGCTTCCACCATTAAAGGCCAGAGACTCCATATGTCCAAGGAAATGCTAGGTGAATAAAAGGTCATGTACGATGCAATCTCCAAAACTTCTTCAAATACCTCTGCCAAAGCAAATAAGATGAGAAAAAATGCTTCAGTATCAACATTTAAATAGCTGGAAAAGAAAAAGAATGATCTTGATGCTTCTACACAACAAAAGGCTGACAAAAAAATAACGGATATATAACTTAATTATGTTCAAAGTCCACAAATTAAGTCCCAGAGCTAAATGAGAAACTCAACACGTATTTTTAGACATCAATTTACCTTGGCCATCAGTGGTCAACATTTTCTGCATTATTGGAAGTATTGTTGGTTCTATTTCAACAAACAGCTGCGGAAGACTGCTAACAGATTCAAGGATTGTACTTATAGCACGCAAACAACCCACTGCAGCTAAAGCTCCCATGTCATCCGAGTCGTCACTTGCTTCTGACGTGTTTAGACACCTCCAAAATGCAGCCGCCTGAAGAAAAGGAAAGGCAGAAATACATATTATATTGCCAAGTTTAATTATTCAAGAAAACTAGACTCATGAGAGAACAAATTTTCTTACCAGATTTTGGCATAATCCAAAAGCAAAAGGAGCCATCTCTTCCCCAAACTTATCTACGATGGTCTCCAAGGTAAAAACAAGGTCCTCATTCTCTACTTCATTCATGAGTTTGAAAAATTCTGATGAGAGCAGGATCACAATAAAGATAAAGCATTAGTATACTCTAACGATACCGACCATCTAGTTTTCATAAACAAGGGTAACCTACCATCAAGTAACTGAGGGAGGATTGGACGTATCTCATTCAAATCTGCATATAACCAGGACATTTTAATTAGCCACCACATAGACTCAGTACACAATCAAGAGACAACACGCACGGATAAACAATTACAAACATATTTATGCATACAAATGCATAGGAGAAATCACATACCCTTGCACGCCTCAACAAATGAACGCAATGCAAAAACTGAATCAACACGGACAGGGAGGTCAAGATCGCGCAGTCCCGAAACAACACTGTGCAATGCTTTACGAAAGTTGTTCTGATCTGAGAAATTGACATGTGCATATTGTCCAGCTACCCATGCGGCCTACATCCAAAAAAAACAATAGTTAAAAAACGATAGTCAAACAAATCAAGAGGATCCCGAAGAATATAATGTCTAATACTGATTATACTGGACATACAACAGGAAGTCTATACTAAAATATGACAGCATTGCAGCAGTCCCCAACAATTTATCTAAGCAACAATGCAAAGAGTTCTCGAATAATTTGAAAAGTACGACAGACTTAACGGAAATGGAAAACAAAATCCACATTTTGGTAACAATTTGACTACTGAGATATCCACAACACAGCTTAAAGGCAAAAATACCTTTGCTCTAAGATGTCCAACTGGACTATTGAACTCAGGAAAAATGTGTTGCACCAGCATACGCTCTAGTTCAGATTTATAGGGCTCCGTTTGCTTCAATTTGTCACAAAGAGCTCCAACAGCAAGCATCGCACCATCTTTTTGACGATAAGGCTTATGTTCAGCAGGAGCTTCGTCATAACTACAAACAGTGGAAAACAAGTTTTCATTAAAACACAACTGAGAGAAGAAGATCCAAGCAGAAGAGCTTAAATGCAATACCTCCTGAAGATCCCTACGACAAACTGAACAAACTTCGGAAGGTTCTCTTTCCCACGTTTTCGAACCAATTCATTTACAAAATCCATGGACGCTGTTCGCGGACTGTACAAGTCTTCAATGATATCTACAGCAAAAAATAACATTAAAATGATATATCTAATAAATACTAAGACTTTTCAAGAAGGTCAATATTATTTAATACTTACTGTAGCCTTTCCTCACATATTCATGTGGGTCTTCTTCCCAGAGCTTTTGATCATAGTCATTAAAGCAAAGCAGAGGGAAAATAATCTCAAAAAGCAGAACATCTAGCCGAGGTAGCAGCAAATTGTACATGCTAATCTTCGCAATGCTGCAGATACAATGAATTAATTTCAATGAATAAATAACTTCCCTTCAACTAGAAAAAGTTAGAGCATGAAGAAGCTTCTGCAAATATCCCAAGTTCAGAATGTTATCTTGCATGTTTAAGGTAATGAGATATTAGCTTGTCAGTATTAGTATCATTAATTTCAAACCATGTCAGAAAGTATACGCAGCAAGTTAATCAGTCGTGTAAGAGATAAAAGCTCCTACGATTAGAAGACATTCAAAAATCATCAATAATAGATATTTATAAGAAGAGAAGGAAAACAAAAATGGTGAATCCTACATGGCTAAGGTTCTCTGTATTCTTAATCATTACTGAGACGCATAAAACTAGAGAACTGAAAACCACAATTTCCGCAATGGGGCATATAAATGGAAGAATAGTGTAAAATTACAAAAACATATATTGGTAAAATTCATTGGCCAAAATAATTTAAATGTCAATGAAATGAGGATATTTAAGTTAGCCAAGTGGGGATACTGAATGTGAACAAGTATTTCCATGAAACTAATATATACAAGGGACTGTATCATTTACCTGTTGCTTAAGTACTGAAGGAGAAGATTGGTAACTCTGTCAGGAAGATAGCCTCCAACACGAATTGTATTCAAACAATTTAGGTGGCCTTCCAAAATTCTGCCTGCATAATTCTTCTGAAACATTTGGGCAAAAGGTTTGTTATCTGGACTTTGAAGTTTTGGATCTCCAAACCTATCACAATAAGGGTTCGCATAAATTAAAAAACCTTTCAAGGGTAATTTTTGTTAATATTAATGTCCGAGACATACCGACTATAGAGCCTGTTTAAGATGTGCACTGTCCACTTCTTAACCTTCCACCAGCCCCAAGATTTTCTAAGTTCCGGGTCCATAGGCTGGCCTTCAACTGGAACAGGACGCTCCGAAACACTCAGGAACAGAACCATCCAGGCATTAAATACGTTTAGATCAAATAATTGCCTTGGGAGCTCCAGCTGCCCAAAAAAAAAATCAGTAAAAATAATCATGTGGTGAACCTTTGATAACTAACACAAAATAACGATCAGGATATCCATAATCATCATGAAAAGAAAACAAAAACAGCCCATGACGCCAGTCTTTCATTTATTTATTGAGGTTTTTCTAAACCAAAGAAGAGAACAACCATGGCAATTGTCAATATGATAAGATACTATACAATGCAAGCAATCATCTCAAATCCAAGAAAACAGAGATGTGCTGCTGGTGTAGGAACCACCTATCTAGGAATCCTTGTCCCATGTCTGTAACTATGGTAAAACAAATACTACACAAGGCAGCTGAACTGGTTTGAATTGTGTTTTAAGGATATGTATATTTTATTATAAAGACAAAATGTAAAAATCTGCAGAGACAAGCGCAAGTAACTGATCTCTCTAGCGACTTACATATATGGATGACCAAAATATTTTGCATATCAGCTTCATAAATTCGGCTATCTCCAGAGAGGGGTTTGCTATCTGGATAAGCCCATTAAAAATAGTCAAAAGTTGAGGAAATGTCTCCTCCACAATGCGGGAAACCGGTGTCCTCTCCTCGTCTGACTTGAACCTAAAGATAAAATCATGAAACGGATCAACAGGATGGACAGCTTATGCATAAGAATGAGATTGTCATCTATAAACTCTGCTTCTTTACATGTAAAGCTCCATGCATTCCTAGTGGAGCTAGTCATGAAATTGTCCATTGTCTTAATTATTTTCTACTCAGGAGTGGCTACCACTTAATTTTGTTAGTCTGTGTGCTACAAGCCTACAATGCAATAGTCGAAACTGTGCTATTGCCACTGCAGACAATAATGAAGATGTCTGAATAAAGCATATCAATAATTTCACTAACAAACCTTAAAATATTTCACATAGGCATGGGGATACAGAATGGAAAGTTATGAACTTACTCATATTTTCTAGAGAGTATCCGCAACACAAACAAAGCTCCATAAATTTGTTGACTTTGCAAGTTGTACTTCACCCAATCCAGAAGACGTGGCCATTGTTCTGGGTAGTCAGCATATATTATTGTCTTGAGGCACTCTCCAAGTTGTGATCTGGATCAGAAAATTAGGGGAAAAAACAAAATTATGGTTGTTGTTGAGGCTAATAGAAGATACTGCTGGGACGAACTATGATTGTTGTTGAGAAGAAACAAAATTATGGTTGTTGTTGAGGCTAATAGAAGATAATGCTGGGACCAAGGGAGTAGGAACATTTTTAACTTCAGATATCTCAACCACTATCTGCCGTTTTATAATATCTAGCAACTAAGGATAATGCAGAGACACATTCAAAGATGCATATTAAAAAGTGAGGACTATCAGCTTGAAGACAATTATCAGACAAGATGATGAGGAAATTGTACGCATGATTAGCCATACATGTCACACATAGTTTCATAGAATCGCTTAAACCAAACCAAGTCTGACCTCAAGCAGACAATTTCCAGAAACCACAAGAAAATGATTCAATTAAAAAACAAAAAACAAATGACTTGAATGATAAGTCCAAAAGCTATCTAGAAATCATACCTTAGTAAGGTTGGAACTTGGGTGACATAGACGAGGATATTGTCCCTCACCAATTCTTTGTCGCTTGGCAGTATCATCTGCTGCTCTCCTGCACCATCAAATATGCATATTAACTTAAGGGCTTCCAAAAGCCAAGACGAAACACGAAAATTTACTAATTATTACCCGAATCGTCAGGTGACCAGTGCTTAGCAATGAAGTTTTTGAACTGAATACTAGCAATTTGACGCACTGCCATGTCACAGGTTCCATCCACGGCTATCTGCAACAATCTCACCAAATGCTGGGGCGTATGCTGCAGCTGCAACACAGATTGGATAACGAGTTACAAGGACATCAGGAACAGCAGAACTTAGCTGATTAAACTTAAATCCATTAGAAATAGTAAATTCCAAAAGCAACACCACTGAGATCCGACTATAGGGGACTAAAGCAAATAACTAGTTGTCAAAAAATGGGAATCTTTATACATGAGCTCAGCTCAAGTAAAACGAGAACTCTCAGCTGAAAGGAAACAAGAACTTCAAGATATTAACTATCAAAAGAATCTCCTACATCTGAGACTAATCAAACTCGCTTAAGAACATCATAAACCAGTAAAATACATCATAAGAGAATTCAAGTAAAAGAAAAAAAACTGAGAAACCTGATTGAGTTTCTGCTCAGAATCTTTGCGTTCATCAAGAATAGGACTGAGCGCGGCGGTTCGGAGGATCGAAGCGAGGCTATGCAGATCCATCCTCCGTGGAGTTTGGAAATCGGGAAACTAGACAGAGTAAAAACTGGAGACGTGGGGAACAGACGATCAGAGGCAGTGGTGGATTCGATTTGAATTTCCAGTGGAAAAACCCTAGAGAGATAGAGAGAGCTGAATTGAGTAGGGAGATTTCTTAGTAGAACATCATAGGGTTTTAGAGCGACAAGAATGGCGGAGAAGAAGGAGAAGGAGAAGAAGCAGAAGATAGTTGGCGAGAGTAGACAAGGGACATATAGAGCCGGACGAAATAGAGTATTTAAATCCCTAGGGTTGTTTAACTAACCACCAATTTTGATTTTAATTGACCCGGGTCGTCTATTTCTGGTTTAAGCCGAACCGGGTCTTTTCCTACTAAATGACGTGTTAGACTGTTTGGGGGAAAGATAAAGAATGAACCAAGTTTTAGATAATTTGCAAAATTTTATGTGTTACAAATTTGATTTTTTCATGAATTTCAACAAAACCAAGAAAAAGATGCCTAGTATAAGTGTTTTTTTCTTCAATGGATATGTATTAACAAGTATATTATATATTTGATATGATTCTACGTTTAGATAAGAAATTCAATAAAACGATGGGTTAATGATTTTGTTTAGATGAAAATTTCCAAAAAAACATGATAAAAGTATCCTCTAATGGAGGGCATGGCCACGATTACGATTATAACGGTTATGGTTAGTTAACCACCGGTTACAATTACATTTTTTCTTTAACTTTAACATTAACCATTTAATATACGGTTATGGTTAAAACGATTACGGTTAAAAACAGTTACGGTTATATACGGTTACGGTTAATATAATTCGATTATTTAATGATCATGATCGATTAATATAAGTGACAGTTTATTAAAAAAAAGGAATGTAACCTCTATTAAAAGAATTAGATGATGATATATCAACTAATACTTATTATTATAATTGATTATTACATTTTGTTTTATTTTTAAAACGGTTACGGTTATAATTTTACGGTTAGATCATACAGTTAACCAACGGTTTTTATACGATTACAGTTAAAAATTTATTTTAACCATAACTAATATATTTTAACGGTTAACAGTTATGGTTAATAACCATTTAATACGGTTACGGTTAAAAATAAAACGGTTACGGTTTAAAATAAAACGGTTACGGTTAGATTTTGGTTATGCCTAATATATTCCTTATCTAACTATGTTTAGATAAGAAAATCATTATTGAAACCATACGTGTTAATGATTTTGTTTTAAATAAAACATATGTTAATGATTTTGTTTAGGTTAAACATCTGTTATGGACTGTTTGTGTGACAATTTGAAAGTCTCAGCAATTAGGGACACGTTTCAAAATATAACGATAAATTGTTAGTTACAATCCATTAACTACGAAACAAACAACAAAACAAATTACATAGACTAATCGTTGTAGCTAACATGCCAAACTAATACATATATCTAAGTGGTTTGTACTTAAGTACTTTGATGAAAACTAATTTCTGCAAGCAATTTTTCTGTCTAAGTATGAATGTATGCGATGATTTCCAATATGTTTTTTTTGATGTTATAAGATATTTTATTCCAAATATCAAATAATTGTGTCTCAAAAATTCATATATTATATTTAAAAAAAATATTTGTAGCTATTCAAACACAATGGCACATATATTTTAGAAAAGCCCAAACTATATTGTGGTACTTATGTGACTAATGCTTTATGAGATGCAAAGCAACCTCAAGCCATCAACGGACCACCTAGAAGTACTCTTTGTGATCACCTACCTCCTCGTGAAATATTATGGTAGGTGTCTAGTCCAAAAACCGTTTATTTTCACCGAAAATATATAGTTTTGTTTGATCGTTAGTGGTTGAATGTAACTATTCATCAAGGAAACATTCAACAAATTTGATGTTTTTGACGAACACACTTAATCTCAAGTCAACAGTCAATATATCTTTAAATTTTCTTCCAAACAAGACCTATACAAAGTTATGTAGAATAACTCTCAATTAAACTTAAAATGTAAATACAATTATTTAATGTAAAGCCTACTTTAAAATGATCGGATCTAAAATGCTAATATTTTTAGTAACATGCAAATTATAATCTTTTTGAATATGTACATCACCCTCATCTCGATCAACAATTGAACCATCATCCTTAAATGAATAGTTAAAATGTTCATTTTTTTGCTTGTCCTAACCAGAAATAATAACGGAGTAAATAAAAAACAAATATTGCTCCTTCTATTTTTTTGGTCATAATATTCTTACAAACAACTTACAAGTCGAGTTTTGTTTTTCCCTATTTGTCTTTTTTTTTTTTTTTTACATAATCAGATATTGATTGGTAAACATATATACAATGAATGTGTGTGTACGTATGTTATACGGAGCTATATAAAGAAACAGAGCACCTTTAGATCTGAAAGAGCTTGTCATCTAATAACCCGGCGGGAAACGGATAAAGTTTTCCTTCTCCCTCCAAAGGATCTGTTTTTTCTTTCTCTTTCTTTACTCCTTTTCTCCGATTTCGATTTCTAAACCCTAATTTCTCTCATCCTCAAATACCCTATCAATTTTTTGGGGGTATAGTGACGGAAGAAGCGAGCGAGAGAGAGAGCAAGGTGTCTCCTTTTGCAAAGCCCCATGCTTTCTCCCTCCGAAACAATCTCCATGGCGTGTGTTTCGAATGAAACCCAGATCGAGATTAAGCTTCACGAACTCGTGGAAGCTCCAATTAGCTACGCGTCTTTGGAGCACGTGTACTCCCTTTCCTCGTCGTCTTTGTGCTGTGTTAGTTCCGTTGGTTCTCGTAGTCTGATGTCCAAGAAGGTCAGGGCCCAGAAGCTTCCGATGATTGAGCAATTCGAGGTTGAAGATAGCGACGTCAGCGTCAATGTTGATTGTTGTCGCCCGGATGATTACAAGTTGCAGACTCAGCGTTCTGAGATTGTGCGTGTCTACCATCGCCGCCGTAAGAGGCCGCGGCGGGAGTATTTACTAGATCCGGCGGTGGCTGTGAAGACTGAAAGTGCGGAGCTTGATGAAACTGCTTCGTCTGAGGAGAAGAAGAAAAGGAGGATTGGACCGACTGGTGATTGCAAGTTGGTGAAATTGGATGTGGATTCGAATGGTTTAAGGAGTTGTAAGAATAGCAATGCGTTTAGTGGAAATAAGCAAAATGGGCCATCCCGAAAGAAGAAGATTCAGGACAAGATGCCTCTGGCTTCTGGATCAGCTAAGAGATGGGTCAGGTTAGTGTTTATCTTTCACCTCTTCAACTGTTGAAAGTCATAGACTTTGGAAATTGTGTGGTCTTTTGGACTTATCCTTCTTCTTCTTCTGGTACTTGCGTGCTGTTGTTTTGCACTGAAGATTTTCTTAGTTCAGACCTGTAATTGTTAGCGGGCAGAGTACTTTTTTCTTTTGGCCTTGTATGATGCGAAAGTTTTGACTTGGCAGGTTGAGTTACGATGGTGTGGATCCTAAAAGTTTCATAGGGCTGCAATGCAAGGCAAGTGTTTAACTACACAATTGACCTCTTTAAGCAATTGCATTCCATTTTTTTCTGAAGGGGACATCTTAACAATTGATTTTTGTTTATTCCCTAGGTTTATTGGCCGCTGGACTCTGATTCGTATGAAGGTTCTATTGTTGGATACAGTTTAGAGAGAAAGCGTCACATTGTGAGTAATTCTGTCTACTATACTTGAGTTCTTCCATTTGGTTCTGAGTTTGGGTAAATTTGTGAGCTATAGAATATTCAAAAGTATGTTCATCTAACAGTGGTTAAACTCTTTTGTAGGTTATATATGGGGATGGATATGAGGAGCATATAGTTCTTGATTGTGAAATGATCAGATTTTGGGTTTCTCGTGAAGAGATGGAGCTGTTACATTTAAAGCTTTGTACTAATGATGTGACTGTTGGTGGGCGTGATTACGATGAGATGGTTGTATTGGCAGCTACTTTGGAGGGATTTCAAGATTTTGAGCCTGGAGACATTGTATGGGCGAAGCTAGCTGGTTTGTACTAAGATTTCAGTTTTTTTTTGTGCATTTACCCTTCTTTATGCTATCAGTAAGTTGATGCTGTTGGAAACATATAGACAAGGAAACCTACCTACTGACTTCCACAAAACTACATTTGCTTAACTTTTTGGACAGGTCATCCTATGTGGCCATCAGTTGTTGTGGATGAATCTATTATCGGAGAGCGGAAAGGTCTAAGCAACAAGGTATCTGGAGGAGGTTCACTCTTGGTACAATTTTTTGGCACCCATGATTTTGCTAGGTTAGCCCGTGTTTTCTAAAATATTTAAATATCATGTTTTTCTACTGAGTTGTTAAGATGAATGTTATGCATTATCAAGCTGAAGCTAACATCCTTTGGTTGTATAGAATAAAAGTAAAGCAAGCAACCTCATTTATCAAAGGGCTTCTCTCGCAATCTCACTTGAAGTGCAAACAACCTCGGTTTGAAGAGGGCATGCATGAAGCAAAAATGTAAGTTCCCCTGTTGCATTTACATTAGACCAATCATTGTTTCCCTATGTTTTTTGAGAACTCGACATGTTGCCTGTCTTAAATATAGTGTTATTTTGCCTCACCCAGGTATCTGAAGGAACATAGGCTTCCAGGAAAGATGAGTCAACTTCAAAAAGGAGCTGATTCCAATTATTCCGAAAGGACTAATAAAGAAGAGGGCAGCTCAAACTCGGGTGGTGATCACTTTATTGATGGAGAAGTGTGGTTAAGACCAACAGAACTTGTGCAGGTATCTTGTCGTTGCATTTAGGTCTCACAGCAGTCATATATATTGTTCAGACTGTGAACATTTTGGGGTGCCCTGACTTCTCTTTTGTCTCTAAAATGTATAGGCAGTGCTTAGTTATGTTTAGTATGGATGTTTAGTGCACAAAACCAAGTTCTCTTCTAAGATGTTCAAGCTTGTGTGCTAAATATTTCTCTGTATGTCTTTGCTAATTAATTTCTGAGTGCCGTAATTCACCATTTCGTGTCCAGAAAGTATATTAGATATCACTTACGAAATAATCATGTCTGTCTAGTCAGCATGGCTTCTTTCCTTTAATTGTTAGGATTGCTTTCTATTCCGTGAAAAAAATTGTGAGACTCACATTAACAGCTCTTAGTTGAAGCCAGCTTCACAAATATTTACCGAAAGTTTGCAAGGATAAAATATATGCTAGTGATTTTAAGAAAATTTGCTCTTTGTAGCAAAACTAAAGAGTGAGATATGTTCTGTAGCCTTTATAATGTTGTTGCATGTTCCCTATTTTATACCATTGCATTATTGGTTAGCTTCTAATGATTGCATTTAATATGCATTGCATCCTAATAAACCATTACCTAGCAGGGTTTACCAAAATCCAAACTATCGTCTAATGTTTCGAGGAGCAAATATAGTATGGGAAGGCATCAAGATCATCCAACTGGTTACCGACCTGTTCGCGTTGACTGGAAAGATCTCGATAAGTGCAATGTCTGCTACATGGATGAGGTTAAGGATACATTTTTTTTGTTTCTCTCTAGGAAATTTCAAGCTTTTGCGCTTTAATAAGTTAGTTCTGATATATATATTTTTATCTGCAGGAGTATGAGAATAATTTGTTCCTGCAATGTGATAAATGTAGAATGATGGTATTGCTCATGCTCTGAGATTTATTAGCTATCTTATATCTCTTAGATCTATACTCTATAGTGCCTTGTGTTCTTCCTTTCTCTTAGGTATGATTCAATCTGAAAATTCTGGTCCACTACTAGGTCCATGCTAGATGCTATGGAGAGCTAGAACCCTGTGATGGTGCTTTGTGGTTATGCAACTTATGTCGTCCTGGCGCTCCTGATCCACCTCCACGGTGTTGTCTTTGTCCTGTAGTAGGTAATTTGACCGTACTATTTGGTGTGTGGAGTCTTTATGTGTGTTTCGTTAGTAAATAATTAAATTAAAACTTCTATTTAGGGGGTGCTATGAAGCCGACAACTGATGGGGGCTGGGCTCATCTAGCTTGTGCGATATGGATCCCAGGTTCAATCTTTAATGATTTGTTGTTCTGTATGAGTCTGCTTTCTACTGAAGAAATAGGAGGCTTTTACTTTTTTCTTTTATATGAATTAACACTTATTATTTTATATAGAAACATGTTTATCTGATGTCAAGAAGATGGAACCGATTGATGGGGTGAATAAAGTCAGTAAGGTTTGTACTCATTTTCTTCTTTACCCCAGTTTTGTGGCCTTTCCAAAATCTTATCCCTTTTTCCTTTTTCCCAACCTCTTAAAACTAGGATCACTGGAAATTACTGTGCACCATCTGTGGGGTATCTTATGGAGCTTGTATCCAAGTAAGATTTCTTTCTATATTAAGAGAAAAATTAATCATTCTAGTTGTGTATTGTGTTCTATTCACATAGCAAAATAATCTTGTTAAAATTGACCGATGAAACTACTGCCAACTTATTGAATGATAGCAGCTTAATTTTCTGATATTTCCTGTGAACCCTTTTGGAGTGTCTTTTGCTTCTGCAATTCGTAGTCTTTCACAGAAATATCTACTAATTGGATTTTTTTCTCGAAGCTATTATGCATATCTAAAATCCTCTTGACAGTAATGTGTGACCTGATATTTTCCAGCAGAGATTTTAGAACTTGTATAATTTTTTTTTTCTGTCCACTGCTTAAGTCCCATGCAATTCCTTACTGATCTGGATTTGTGAAATATTGCATTGCGATATCTGCTAAGTTAAAGTTATGTTTGCCGTTAAGCTTGTATGAGTTGTGTTCTAGATAATGGAATCTGGTCGCTACGTTTAAACAATTGTGCATGCCACTGTTACTGTCAATGGTCAGCGATGAGTTGAGATTATGTTTAAATGACTATGTTTTCAGTGTTCGAACAATTCTTGTCGAGTGGCATACCATCCACTGTGCGCTCGAGCTGCTGGTCTCTGTGTTGAGGTACTTTCATATCTTAAAGGGAATCAGAAGATTTGGCATTCATACTTGCACACGTGTAATGAAACACAGCAAATCCACAAAAGAGAATTTTCTAACTAATGGTGGCTTTCTTGATTGTCCATGTAGCTTGAGGATGAGGATAGACTGTTTCTTGTATCAATGGAGGATGAAGAAGCAGATCCGTGTATCCGCATGCTCTCATTCTGTAAGAGGCATCGGCGAACATCAACTGCTTGCCTAGAATCAGAAGACAGGATCAAAACCGATACTCATAAAACTTCCGAGTATCTCCCACCACCTAATCCATCTGGCTGTGCTCGCACTGGTATGTAGCTACTGCGTTGATCTGTTTATGCTAGGATTAAACTTTAGATTTACACCACACTTCATTGTTTTTTTACCTCGCATATGGCCATGTGTGTTTTGTTTCTTATTCATGTTCTTACATATCCTCTTAGAATAGTAGTTTCTTATTTTCTATACAAACTTTTTTAAATATTTGATACACAGTTCTAATCTCATGCATTTTTCTCATTCATTTCTACTTTTAATTCATGTTTGCATCCTCTGGGTCAGTATAGATGATAATTTCAACAAAAATTTCGTCTATTTTTGCAGAGCCTTATAATTGTAATGGAAGAAGAGGGCGGAAGGAACCTGAAGCTCTTGCGGCTGCTTCTTCAAAGCGGTTATTTGTTGAGAATCAGCCATATGTTATTGGTGGTTACTCTAGACATGAATTTTCAACTTATGAATGCATTCATGGATCCAAGTTGTCACAGATGCATACTCCAAGAAACATCCTTTCTATGGCTGAGAAATATAGATACATGAAGGAAACTTACAGGAAGAGATTAGCATTTGGTAAGCATCTGTTCTTCATGAATTATTAGTAAATCTTAAAATATATTACAGGTCCTTTAAGGTTCTGCTAAGATAAAAAAAATAGGAGATTTATGTAAGATTTGTAGGATTCCTTTCAGAACGATCTAGTCACAATCCTGACCTTCTTTCAGAAAAATCTTCTTTTTCTCATAAAAGTTTTTTTTTTTTTTTTTTTTTTTTCAGGGAAATCAGGAATTCATGGTTTTGGCATCTTTGCAAAGCTTCCGCACATGGCCGGAGATATGGTGAGCATACTTAACTTGAACTGGACATTCCATCTTTGGAAAGTGTACACTAATGAAAATATTGTATGATTCCTGTGCAGGTGATTGAATACACTGGAGAACTTGTTAGACCGCCAATAGCTGACAAAAGAGAACATCTTATCTACAATTCAATGGTGGTACGTATTTCTAGCTTAACTTACTTTCTACATTTTGGTGCTACATCCATCAACAATAATGGAACAACTAATCAGGGAATTAATCTGTAGCTGATGAATTAGTCAATATCTGAGGAAATGTTTTTTTTTGTTTTCCTTTTCTTATGTGATAATAGGGTGCAGGGACTTACATGTTTAGAATTGATGATGAGCGAGTCATAGATGCTACAAGAGCAGGAAGCATTGCCCACCTGATTAATCATTCATGTGTGGTATGACTATGATCCGTTAATCTTAGTTGCTTATATTCGATTTAGTTAGCTTCTTTGCAAAACCTAAGCATTTATTGTCTTACTTTTTTTGCAGCCCAATTGCTATTCGAGAGTCATCAGTGTTAATGGAGATGAGCACATTATCATTTTCGCAAAGAGGGATATCCCTAAATGGGAAGAGCTGACCTATGACTATAGGTTTCATTTCAATGCCCTTTTAAATAATCTTAAGATATTCTATAATCATTTTCTGCATCTGATCTTCTAATTTACAGGTTCTTTTCAATCGGTGAGCGCCTTTCATGTTCCTGTGGCTTCACGGGATGTCGAGGTGTTGTTAATGATACAGAAGCTGAAGAACGACAGTCGAAAATCTGTGTTCCTCGTCGTGATTTAATAGAATGGAAGAAAGAATAAGCAACTAAAGCTATGGAGAAGTTGTAACAATCATTTTATTTTTAAAATGTTGTAGCTCCTTATACAGAAGTGAGCATGTGTTGTTTAGTTTTCCGACAATCCATTTTTTTGTACAGATATTAATTAGTGAGTGGAAAATAACATGCGACTGCCAAAGAGATATGAATTGGATAGAAAAATAACATCTTCTTCTTTTTTGTTTTTTTTTGGTCATCAATAAGAAGAACATGTTATTGTCCAAACCATACCATACGGGTCAATGCCAGTCAACCACTGAGGCTGTTTTTGTGTGTGTGTAAAAGCTGAACTAAGGAGTTTGTTTGTATGTTCTCTCTATTAGATGTCTTTAATCCAGTCTCTCTAATAGTTGAAATGGGAAGGACTTGGGTTGATGGGCTTAATATCACAGTTGGAAGATGGAAATCTCTACCTTGAAGGTATAATGAAGAATGGTATCTTTCAGGTAAATCAGAGCTGCAAGGTGGCACATCTGCTTTGCTTCTGCGCCTTCCTTTCCTCCCATTCTAAGTTAGTTACATATGTATATTCTTTCATAGGTTCTACGATTTTAATCGATTGTTATTATTCATCTTGAGATCAAGATGTTAGTTATAGGTGGGAATATAAAATAAAGTCCTCTGTGACCAATAATACGTACACAAGTCTCCAAAAGCTCATTTGAATGGATTCAATGGAATATGCAAAAATGTATTTTTCCCATCAGCATTCTAAAAGCTTTTTCTCGTGTTTTGGTAAAGGTGATATCATGCGACAGGGATAAAACACTCAATACATATCCCGAAACCGACTTCTTCGGAGATGGCAGGCCATATAAAAAAAGAGATGGTAATCCCTGAGTCGTCGTTTGTACTTGTGGATCAAGAAAGCTTGTACATAGATAAGTCACAGCAGAAATGAATATGTTCTTTTTGCCTCTGATCACATATTAGACTTGCAGACCTTGAAAGAAAAGCGGTGAATGACACATTTGTTATATTGTCTGACATATGGCTGGAAGACGAAGAGGTGAGTTGGAATACCAACTACCAAATTTTAGCATCAATCTTTAGTGATAATGCCTCCATTTTTGCTTAAAGAGCATTGCTTGATCGGCCAAAATGTTTTTATCGTAATGAAGGTTAAAGGGAAGCTGGAAACGGTTCTTCATAATTTTGAAAGTATGGAGATAGTGCCCTCTTTGTTTGTTTTCATGGGAAACTTTTGTTCTCGGCTCTTTTTCAACAGATAGCAACTACGTTACTTATTGGCCTTCCACTCGAAAAGTCCAACTCTCTGCTCTGTGATTCACTTTTCACCAGACAAAAAGCCTAAGCTTTAAACATAAACTTCATGTCCTCTTCTTTGTTTCTCTCATCTATTCTCATTAAACAATGACCAAAGTTAGTCACGAAGTTATTATAATTCAATTGAAACATCATAAATCAAGTGCATGCCTGCATTTATATAAATGGAGTATACAAGAGGTCTATCTAAATTATCAATAAGGTTCGAAATTGCATAAATATAAATGGAAACATCACCACTATAAGAAGACTAAGGTACACACATCCATTATAGTAATTGTGAGAAATCAAGACATCTTTCCGAAGAGGTTAATCAAGCCAACAATGCCTATACATCCTTTTTCTGCATTAGAATATACCACAACAATCATATTAATACAATTTTAATCCTTTGATTTACTAAATTAACTTCTTGATATATTGAATAATTTACGCATCAAAATACCAGGGTAATATGATGTACTTGTAATTCTTTTTCTTATTAAGACCAAAAAACAATTCATTCAACCTCCAGAAAACTTGACATAAGTTTAGAAACAACATGAGAAAATACTTGTCCGCATCGAGGATACCACTAGTGACTGTCAAAAGAGGCAGAAAAGTAAAAACGAAAGTAACAAAACCCCTTGGGTTCTTATCTAGGCCACTGGAGGAACCATCTCAGGGTAATCTAAGTTTGTGAGAGGAGCTTCCATTACAGGAGCAGCCGGAGCAACAACATGGGCAGGTGCGGAGTTGACATCATCTTCCTTAGGAGCATGAATGATCACAACATCAGGCAATGGTGTCATTGGTCCTGTTTTGCCCTTAGGATCCCAGTCAAGCATGATCTTCACCTTGATTCCCAACACTCCCTGCATGGGTTTTACTAGATTAGACATTGCTGAGTTTACTTACTAAGAGCAATTCAGAAGAAAAAACTCACCTGTCTAAGC
>VBRH01001101.1:18130-32046 GCA_014578085.1 Cardamine resedifolia | reverse complement strand
AGGAAAAAAAAGTATCATAATATTTTATATAGTTTATATTATTTTGTGATAAAATAATTTCATGTTAATATTTTATTTTGAATGATGAAATAAATATTTTAGTTTTGATATAATATATTTAAATTTAAACAAAAATTAGGATGTTTTTATTTTTAAATTCATGATATTTCAAGAGAGAACAAATATGTTAATTTGAGAAGTGATATATGATGGCATGTCAGAGCTTTCCTTAAGTAAAAAACATCTAAAATAAAGTGATGTGAATGATTAAGTTTATATGAGAAAAAAATAAAGAGAAACAAAAAAGTGAAATAAATATTTTATTTTAATATAATATATTTAAATCTAAACAAAAATTAGGATGTTTTGATTGTTAAATTCATGATATAGATATATTTTTTTTGTAATATATATCTTATTAATTTCAAAAGGGGTATACTAGATAATTTGGAAGACACGTGCCACTTTCTCTAAGCTTGGTTTTGAAGAAAAACTTATTTTATTATATAATTTTTTTTTAATTATATTAGTTTGTAGATTTTTTTTTTTTTACTATTTTAAAGTAAAAAAATGTGGTGGAAGGATTCTTGCGATCCCACCAATATAAAAATTTGGGTGATGAAAGTCACTTTAGACAAACCTGATTGTCTGAATATATTTTTTAATTGTGTTAGTTTGTAGAGGTTTTTTAAAGTATAGTTTCTACTATTTTAAAGTTTTTGATTTGAAACTATATTTCTAAATACTTCGTGAAAATTCAAAGTTTGATTTTATTTGGTTTGATTTTTTGGAAGCATTTTTAAAACATTTTTTAATTTATATTAGATTGAGTTGGTGTTTTTAGTATATGTTTATAATTATATTTTTTTGAGTATATTTGTGATTTAATTTTTGGGAAGCATTTTTAAAATCAATTCTGAATTTATATTAGATAAAATTAAATGTTAGAAAGGGAATAATCTATGAGAAGACAATTAGAGATGGATAAAAATATCATTTTTGTGGAGAACACGTGTCAGCGTCTCGTAGTTCTACAGAATGGTAACCTTATTTTATTATATAAGATATATATAATTAATATATTTAGGTATATAATTATATTTCGGTTATATCGGGTATCCATTCGGTTCTCAGTTCGGGTTCGATTTTTTGAGTATAGAAGTTTGGGACCCATTCAGATATTTATTCAATTCAGGTTTGGGTTCGATACCACTTTTTGGAGTCGGGTTCGGTTCGGTTCGATTCTTCGGTTCCAGATATGATACATCAGTGACAGTTGGAGCTATATTGTGTGCATTAGTATTAGTTGTACAGTTTTTTTATACTGGTGAGGGGTTATATTGAAAATTTGGTTATTGTGAGGGCCTTTATAAAATTAGGCATATGCCCTTGTGACGTGGCATCAATCATCGCTGGTAATGGAAAAGCCTCTTCCTCAGTCAGAGGGTCAAACATAAAAATAAATGTTATCCCTAAATTAAATGCCAAAGGATCTTCAGTTGAAGATTCCTTCTTTGAATTCGAGATTAAACCCGACCCGGATTCGAATCTAAGTATTTGACCCAACGCCAGCTCACGGCCCACTTCGGTTCTTGTAATCGCATCTCCGTCAACATTTCTGTTGTTTAACCGGAAACATCATCTCAAGAGCGTTCGACAAAATTCGAAATAGACGATTTGATTTTGTATGATTTTTGATCCCGGTGAAGGTTTCCGAAGCCGGAACTGGATCGGATTTCATCAAGAGTTTCGAAAATTCCTTTAACCGAGGAGGAAAAAGAAATTATGGAATTGGGTTTTTCTCGGGAGTAAAAGGATGATTCAGAGAAGACTCGATTCTTTCAAAGGATTGATCTAACCCAATCATGTGGCTTTCCTTCTTAAGACCCAGAGATCGATTCTCCTTGGGCGAACTCAGGTTTCAAATTTTGTTTTTTTGTTTGATCGACTTCAATTTGTGATTTATCTCTGTTTCAATTGTGATTGAGTTTCAATTTTGTTATAATCTCTTTGGAATTTGAATTGGCAGTTTGAAGTTAGAGTCTAGGGTTTCTGGGGAAGTTGAATGTTTTATGATTTGAATGGTGACATTGAAGGGTCACTATTTAAGTTTATCTTCACTCAGTCTCAGTCATGGGTCAAGTTTATAGATATTGCAGCCAATTGGGTCTCGAAAGTTCACCATAAAGGGACGATCTTGACCATAGGACGATGGCTTTGGTCTTGAAAGTTCATTGAGATCTTAGTGTTACGACATTAGTTGTTGGTTGATTCATTCAAGTTGATGGAAACTTCAGAAATTGTTGAAATTTTGGTTTTTTTTTAAGGTATCTGACTGATCAGCTGAGGAAAATTCAGATAGTCAACGAGGCTAATAAGGTCAGTGTGCATAAGTCTTTTTGCATTTTAAGTTACCGTTTTTGCGATTATTGTTTCGTTTTTGTTTGATCTTTGTTTACCGGGTGCTATTTTTGTAGGATTTCGTTGTTGAGGCACTGAGATCGATTGCGGAGATATTAACTTATGGTGATCAGCATGACCCTTCAATCTTTGAGTGAGTCTTTTTTTGCCAATTATCAGTTAAAGTTTTCTATTGGCATTTGTTAATATTTGCGATTGTTGCAGATTTTTTATGGAGAAACAAGTAATGGGAGAGTTTGTGCGTATTTTGAGGGTTAGCAAGACGGTAACAGTTTCTGTTCAGTTGTTGCAAACCATGAGTATAATGATCCAAAACCTAAAAAGTGAACAAGCCATCTGTGAGTTCATTACGTGCAGTATATTTGTCTTTGAAAATCCCTCATGATAATAGTCTATTGATGATTTTCTGTTATAACTCCTTGCAGACTACTTGTTCAGTAATGAATATGTAAACTATTTGATAACATATACATTCGACTTCCAACACGAAGAGCTGCTATCTTACTACATATCCTTCTTAAGGTACATTTTCTATTGTTATCTCGGCTTCAGGAATTACTTACTGACTGTGTTTGATAATTGTTTTGTTTGCTTTATGTAGAGCTGTTAGTGGGAAGCTAAATAAGCATACAATATCGTTGCTTTTGAAAACCGAGAACGTGAGTATTCCTGAAGTTGGATGATCCTTTAAGTTTTATATTAGTCAATGGATTTTTTCTGCCATATTTTAATTCTGCGTTTCTGCGTCTAGGATGTAGTAGTTTCTTTTCCCCTTTATGTCGAAGGCATACAATTTGCATTTCATGAAGAGAACATGATACGCACTGCAGTTCGTGCCCTGACTCTTAATGTATATCACGGTCAGTCACTTATAACAGTTATTTCAATTTGTCACTTGTATGATAAAAATAATAAGAACTTTAGCAACGTTTCTGATGCCTTTAGTTTGTTTTTGCAGTTGGTGATGAATCTGTGAATGATTATGTAGTTAGTCCACCGCACACTGAGTACTTTTCAAAATTAGTTTCATTTTTCCAAAAGCAATGCATGGATCTAAGTGCAATGGTGTTGAACACTCTAAAGTAAGATTCAGTATATTTTCATTTCCCTGGGCAATAGCTTGTAAAATTGATCATAACTTGTCACAACCCCTTTTCTTCTGTGTGCTTAGTTTGTTTGTGTATTATCTGGGTAAATTATATTCTTCTGAAAGACTTTCGTTTTATCCTTGCTAAAGGAGCCCATCCCCTGACTCGGATGGAAAATTGTTTTCTGCCGTTGATGGGATCGAGGACACCTTGTACTACTTTAGTGATGTTATCTCTGCTGGCATACCTGATATCGGGAGGTTGATAACAGATCACATTCTGCAGCATCTAACTCTCCCACTTCTTCTCCCGTCTTTATGCTCCGAGGCTGTAAATGTACAAAATATCACCTTTTCCTCTTAATTTTATTTTCAGGGTTTTTTTCTCCCCTTTTGTGCTATTTTGCTAGCCTTGTTAGTTTTTGACTATTTGCCAGAGTACCATCTCTAATTTCAGTTAAATACTGGTTTTATGGTTATTTCAGGATATATCGATTGATCCTGTCACTTCTCTCTATCTGCTTTGTTGCATCCTGCGGATAGTTAAAATCAAAGATTTGGCAAATATGACTGCTGCTACTCTTTTCTGCCCTGTCAAAGCTTTCATTTCAAGTTCCCTAGTGAAACCTAATAGTAGCTTGGCTCCTGAGCGCCTTAGATATGGAAATGGGCATCCAGACAATGGTGTTACTGAGGAGGCAGATCAGCAGTGTTCAGGCACTGCAGTCACGAATGAGGATGGGAATTCCCACGTTTGCAGTAAAGATACTACCAAAAGTATCTTCAACAGTTCCAATATTACGTTTAGGTAACCTTGAACAAAGTTGAGATAATTGCTTTTTACCCTCCTTATGCTACGTATGATGCTGTCTTAATATTGTCCCTTTTAAGCTGATGTTTTTTTTTTTGGTAACTAACTAGGGAGACTTTACTTCAGTATATTTCTGAGGGAGATGATGTGCAAGCTCAGGGTTCCTTGTTTGTACTAGCCACTTTGTTACAGACGAAAGGTATTGGCAGTGGCGTTGTGCAGATTCTTCTCGCCTTTTCTGGTTTTGACGTCTTACATTCTATTTTTGGCAGAACTTGAAGAGTCAATGCTAGATGCTTTTGGCATTCTTCCTCAGCGTAAGCAGCACAAAAAACTTTTGCTGGTGAGTTTCTGTCATTGTCCTTTATCTTGTGCTTAACATCTTTTCCCAGCAGATTCCAAGGCAGATCACATCTGCATGGATCTGTTTTATTGGACCATCTACTATAGCAGGGACCAAAAAATATGCTTTACTTCTTGGACAGCCTTTTTTTCTTATTTAAAACTTAATTGGTAGTTGTCTCTGACAGCAATCTTTGGTTGGGGAGGACTCTGGTGAAGAACAACTGTTTTCACCACAAAATGGTTCTATGAGAGATGGCTTTAGTAGCGAACTTGATTGGTGTCTACGTAGGTTGGAGGTACTTCACTGCAGCTCTGAAATTTTTTGAACACATTCTCCCCGTCTTTCTCTTTGATGTCGTCTTATTATGTGATTGACTTATTCGTTCAAGTACCTTCAACAGGAGCAGTTTGGAGTATGCTGTTCATTGCCTGGGACTGCAATGTGCCCCCGTGTACATAGACATCAGGTAAGTTATGAATGTTTGTCTTATTCTGAAATTCAAACTGGTAAAGCTAGGTTGTTCTTCATAACAGTGCAGAAGTTATTGTCTTGATTTAATAACAAATGTGGTGTAGGTGGTGGATGCATTGGTCTGTCTTCTCTGTCGAGAAAACATATCTGCAGACACATTATGGGATGGAGGATGGCTTTTGCGCCAATTACTTCCTTATAGTGAGGCAGAATTTAATCGTAAACATCTCAAGATGCTGAATGTATGTTGTTTTCAAGACGGTTTTTTTTTGTGACTCAGTATCTCTTTCTCCTCTCCCTCTCTTCGTTATTTACCAGTTTCTTCTTTATGGCAGGTTTCGTATGAGAAATGCACAAGTGCCCTTAACAGGGAGATTAAAGGAACTTGGCCTGATCTACTCATCACAGTACTGCTTGATGAGTGGAAAAAGTGCAAAAGAGGCAAGTAAAGAAACTATATGTTGGATTTCGATTGTAAGAATATGTTCTCAATGAATCTGATACCAAATCTTTTTTTGACAGTGATAGAAGCTCCATCCCCTCAAAAGGAGCCTAAATCCGTTCTTCTCCAACTGGATAGATCCTCTGCTAATGGTAAAATTTTTGTTTTATATTTTGCACAGCTAGCTGATAATAAATGGGAATTACATTGTTAAATCCCTGTTTATGAAAACCGTTAGCAACTAAAGATCTTTTACAGATATCGCTGTTAGCGAATCATCATTTACTGAAGGTGAAAGATTGTGCGAGGTGGTAAAGGTTTGTCAATTTTTTTCTCTTTATAATCTTTATGGAAAATTTGTATATGATGATACAGATATCTGATAAACAAGCCTTTCATCCTTAGGTTTTCGTGCTTCTTCATCAACTCCAGATCTTCTCACTTGGTAAGCCCTTACCGGAGCAACCTCCTATCCATCCTCCTGCTGACAGATCTGAAACGCCTCGTGCCACAATTGTTAGTTCAGGTGTTTCAGTCCCCAAACCTGGCACAGAAGTGAAGCTAGGTTAGCTTATGATGCTTAATACACCATATCTACCTAGCCACACCATTTCTCTATTAGAAGTTAGAACTTAAGTTTGATTGGTCTCAGTTGTTCGTAGGTAATCTAATCTTTTGAAATTTTCTGGTGCAGTTAATGCTATAATCTGTAGGGTTGCCTTTGAAAGAGGCAAGGAACGTGAATTCTCGTTTCTAGTATTATCGTCTGGTGAGTCTGGGTGGATTGTCCTTACTGATCGAGATAATGGGATCGTCCGTGTTGCCGCACCTTTAGCCGGATGCAAAGTACGTACTCACCTCCACTATCTTCTTCTTTAACGAAAATACTTGTAAAGATCAAACACACGTTATCTTTTCCAAGGACAGAAGATAATAGTGGTAAAATGATGTATATTATGTTTGTTATTCAGCCTCGAATAGATGAAAAGCACCGAAAATGGCTACACTTGAGAATCCGACCATTGACATTACCGTTCTTGGATCCAACAAAGCGAGGAGTCTATGAGAAGCTCAAATCCAAAGGTTTAGTAGATGGGAAATGGACACTAGCATTCATGAGCGATGAATCTTGTTACTCTGCTTGCTCAATGGTTGAACGTGAGATCGATCAACAATGCAGTGAGGTAGAAAGAAGGTTAGAGCCATTGTTTGACCTTGAAAGAAACCAGCAAGATCAATCAAACATTTTCTGATGCCTAGTCTTCATTAACTTGGTCTTGGTTGGGTTGATCTCATTCGAGAATTTGGTATTGATCTCTGCTTGTTCTTGAATCGTCTAATATATGAAACGCCAGGCGATGTAGATGCACTCTTAGCAGCCCAGCTTCAATGATTCTTTCAATGTACCCAGTTTTCAGGTGCCTTTCGCAGAGTTCTCTCTTCTTTATCTCTGCAATTTTTTTTTTTGTTTGTTTGTTAACTTTTATGTAATGCCTTAATGTAACATCATTGTATATTTGAAAGAGACAATCCATTAGTGAGTTTCACAAAAAAAAAAAAAAAAAAAAAAAAAAAAAAAAAAAAGTTTATAAAGATATATAAATGACCCTTAAACTCTAATCCTTGCTCGTGTTATGAGCCATCATTGTATTTTTTTCTCTTATAGTTTGCATTTCTTCCATATTGATTATCATGTGTTGATAAAATGTTTCAAGAAGATCGATTCAGAACTAGAAAGAACTTTCTCTCTTCTCCATCACATTTTCTTCACCAGATGGAGAAACATATAGCTAAAAGCTCTAAAATATAAATCATTTCGACTGATAGACTTGATCAAATTGCTCAACACAACGCATTCGAGTATTCGGATCTATATAGGAACATAAATTTGTTTGGTTTGGATCGGTTCAGGTAATATAATTTATAACCGACAAAGAACCAAAATTTATTCGGGTTCGGTCCCGATCGGATATTTTTAAGCGAAATATTCAAAAAAACTAGAAAATAGTTCAATTGTTATAAAATTTAGTTCAATTTTGCAAAAAAAAAATGTTTAATTTTTGCATATATAACTAAATACATTCGGATATACATTTCCATAATTTTTGGTTATTTCGAGTCTAAACATAATTAATATTTTTGGGTTCATAATCATAATTTTAGGTATTTTGGTTATTTCAAATCTAAATATAAATGATAGTTTTGAGTATATAATTGTATTTCGAATAGTTTGAATACCCATTCCATTTTTTGTTTGGTTTAGATATCCGAAATATTTAAAGTAAAAAGAATCATAAATCATTCAGATATTTATAGCTGTCCGTTTCAGTTTAATTCCAAGTGCCACTTCACCACACTTCCATGTCCTCCTTGCTTTGGTGTTAGTGTTGTCTGTTGTGAAAATTTTCAAGATATCAACTCAAATAATAGAGAAAATTAGAGAAAATCGGAAATTACGACAAAGATATAGTTACTTAGTACTTCTTTCATTTTAAAATAAGTGTTGTTTTATATTTTTTATACAGATTTTTGATATATTTTCCATCTTTATTTCTAATATTGTAATGTATTAACCAATAAGAAAAAATATATAGTGTTCTAATCAAGTGGTGAAAATAAAAAAATTTAATATTTTTTAATATATGCGAAAAATTTTAAATGAACGGATAAAGTATTACTTGGAGTGTTAACATGAAGCTCTTGTATTCCTTCATTAAATATCCCTCTAAGACCCTAAACTTTATTAAATTCTTCTCTAGATCCACTGCTTCAATCCTATCCTTTGCTACTTTTGGCACTCCATCTGCAATCAAAACTCGTTTAAAAATCAAATGTTTATTATATATTTTTTCCATTAAAGCAACTGTATGTATGGTGTGTATAAGAAATATCCCACATCGGAAGATGAGAAAATATTTTGAATACTATATATAAAAAACCTTAACTATTTCACTAATTACCAATTGGTTTTGAGTTATAATCACAAAAACTCGACAGAATCCATTAATATATATGCAATAGTGAAATAGTGTTTTTTTTTGGATTCATCGCGGCAATAAGAAGAAAATTTTATCTTATATTTACATAAAAATGTTGCCATTACCATGGATGTAGTTCCAAAAGACTGTACTGCCAACTTTATCCCACTCTCCCTCGTGCAGCTCAACTATCCCAATGGTGCGAGGTGCAGCTTTGGACAAATGGTGTGGTCTATTGACAATCATATGGTGGAACTTACTCAGCAGGAGATTTGATTTCAAACTCTATCGCAAGCTCTCCAACCATAAATGATGCCTTACTCTCACCCTTTGTCTCTTGCTCTACCATTTTTTCTCCGGATGTTTTGTTTCTCTAAGTCACTTCTAGATATAGTAGGTAGTGTGTAATGGAGAGTGAGTGAATTAATGTCTTTAGAGTTGGTATAGCTCATTTTATAGAGAGGAAAGAAAACAAATGAGAGTACTTTCATTTCATCTTTGGTATATAGACTCATCAAATCAATAATAATAACTCAACTACTTATTTTGAAACCGAATTTTTTGGATAGTTTTAGTTTTAGAAATTTCGTAACCAACGTATAACTAATTAGTTTATACACATATTATACAATTTCGGTTCAAATTATTGCTAGAGAAATTCTTTAAAATAGCATCAAATGAATTTTTTTTGCTAAAAATAGCCTCAAAAGTATTATCAAACATTTATAGCATTTTATAAAGTTTATAATTAAAAAATTTTTATTTGGGTTGACTATTTTAAGGTTTAGGGTATAGTTTTTAGAAGGTAAGGTTTAGGGTTTTCTAAACCCTAAACCCTAAATCTTAAATCCTAAAAGTGTGAGGTTAGGAGATTTGTGATAAGAGAATTATTTTTTAATAAAAAAATTATATGTGGCCTAAATGAAAATGTGTGTTAAATGTGACATAAAACCTTTATTTTGTGTTATTTAAGAGAATTACACTTATTTATATCTCAATAAACATTGACACTCAATAAACATTGACAAATGTTTATCTTATTTGATGTCACTATAAAAATCTACGTTTCTGCAATGGAAATAAACAATACAGAAGCCAAACTTTTTAGGTACACACTGTTACAGTCTGGTAGCTAAAGATACAACTGCCCTTTTAACGATATTTATTAGATTAAACGGCCCACCTCTAACATTTATTTAAACGAAACTGAAAATAAATAAATATTTAGGTTAGTCCGGTAGAGATTATAGTGTACGAAACCGAACAAAACTATTCGACTACCAAACCGAAATTTTGTTCACTGTTTTTCGGTTAAATTTTATCCAAACGGAACTAATCAAACCAACCCAATTCCCAGGTTTACCTATTAACTACTCCCTCCATTTCATAATATAAGATGTTTTAGCCAAAACACACATATTAAGAACGTTACTTTTATTCTAAATTTTTTTATTTAATATGTAAATAAAAATAATTTAATCAATCATTAAAAAACTACATGCTACTATTGGTCACACAATATTCAATTAAGTAAAAAGTTACATTGAAATCTGAAAACATCTTAAATTTTGAAATACAAAAAATTCTAAAACATCTTATTATGAAACAGATAGAATATTAACTTTTTCAAAGAGTCAAACCCAAGATATGAAAGTTAGATAGAAAAATACCACTAGAGCAATTAGCATTTTGGTCAAATATTAGCCCTAAAAATAATTAAAGATATTGACAGTTTTGTGCAGATGTTTTGACCAACTTCTAGTCAAAGCCAGCTCTGGATGAACAATTATTGTCATTTGAACTTACCAAACTGAAACCAAAAAAAAAAAAAACCACCTAAATTTTGATAATTTAGTTTAGTTTTGGTTTGCGCCTAAAAACTGATGAGTAACTTTAAACTTTTACTTGGTAATCGGTTTTGTAAGATGAACCGATCAATTTACCACATATATAAAAAAATTCATAACCTTTCATTTTTTGTCATAATTCCGAAATTTTGAACAGAACCAAAATTTACCAAATATACTGAAATTGATTGAAATGTACCAACATTAATAAAAAAAAAGGAGGATTTAGCCATAAAATCGGAATCGAATATTGTTTCAGTTTTAGTTTCGAAATAAATAAATTGAATACGAACCAAATCGAAGTTTGTCACTTTCGAACCAAACGAAACTTAAGATTCTGATTTGGTTAATTTCGACAAAAGTTTTCTTACCGGTCCTTCAGAAATTTCGAACCAAATTGGACCGAAGTCCCTAGTACGAACTGTCAAAACCGGGAAAAATCGATTCCCAACCGCGCTCTAACTTGTGGTCCCCACTTCAAATTTCCCGCGTGTAAATAAAGTGAAACAGAGGAAAAAAACAATTTTATCATCATCTAACCCGACGTCGTTTAAAATTTTAATCGTTTTACAAAATTACGAAGGGTGAAATGGTAATTTAACAAAAAGCCAGTCACTTCTCAACTGACCGGTGAAAGCCAAGACGAGAGCTTTCTTCGGCGGGAGAAAATTGAGACGATGGAAGAGTCATCAGATGTAAAATGCTTGCTTATGTGTTTTTGATTACTTTAACGATATGGGTTTGTCATTTTTTTGATTACGAGCTTCGTGTTTCTTTTTGCAGAAAGCGACGAGCTTGAAGAAAGCTTACGCAGAGATGATTCTAAAGACGGCGAAAGAATCAGCAGCTAAGGTTATGGTTTCCGATCGAAAATCAGCTCGTTTCCATCACGATATTTGCGGAACCAAAGACGAAGCTCTTCGTTTACTTGTGCGATTGAAACAAATGATTGATGCTAAGGTAAAGAGATATCAAAGTAAAAATTAGGGTTTTAGATAAAAATGTTAGCTTTTTTACTTTGTGTGTGTCTCTCTGTTGTGTTAAGTTTTGATTTTTATTTGGGGTCTGTGAATGATCAGACGATTGAAGCAGAGATTACATCAGCAAATCAACAAAGACAGATTGATGTGCTTGAAGCTCAGTTACAAGAAGCTGAAGATATTATTACTGATTTGAGGTCAGAGTTGAGATGGGTTAGAGACAAATTAGAGAAAGCAAAGGAACAAGAAACTATTTCGTCTGATCCTCCTGAGGTTGTTGTTGTTGTTGCAAGTTTGAATACTCCTAATCAAGACATGAGTGAGTCTCTTCTGAATCAGAGCTTATTGAATGATGATGAATGTGGTTGGAATGCTGAAAAGAGTGTTGAAATTTCAAAGGGATGTGATGATGATGCTTGTGAGTCTAAATTGGATGCTAATATTATTAGTAACAAAAAGCTTGAGCTTTGTCGAAACGGGTGTACGCAGAGGATCTGTGGTTTTGAAACAAAATCATCTTCTTTTGTGAATGACAAGAATAGTGAAGAAAACCTGAGTTTAGGACATGAAACTGGAACCTCGGAAAACACAAGATGTCTTGTTCTTGCAAGTTTGCATCCTCCTAATCAAGACATGAGTGACTCTCTTATGAATCAGAGCTCATTGCATCATGATGAATGTGGTGGAAATGAAGAAAAGGCTTGTGAGTCTGAATTGGATGCTAATATTAGTAACAAAAAGCTTGAGCTTTCTCGAAACGGATGTACGCAGAGGATCCGTGCTTTTGAGACGACATCATCGTCTTTTGCAAATGACAAGGATAGTGGAGAAAACTTGAGCTCAGGAAGCTCAAGATGTCTTGTTCTTGCTCTTAGAGCTAGAAATGCAGAGGTGATAACAGCAAAGCCGTCTAATGCACTAGGGATCAAGAAGTCTTGCAAATTACGTGGAAGGAGAAAGAGAAAGTGGAGCAAAGGAAAAGCTAAATCAGTTAGGCCTCAAAGTCAGATTATAAAACCTTGTCAATCTCAGTCTGATCTTCCCTGTTCCAAGATATTCATCGAAAATTCAGATGGTATGGATACGAATCTGTCGGAAGAGAATGAGGAGGTGGATGCCTATAATGGCTGTAAAGGATTGGAAGAACATTTGCAGCATAAAAATATTACTGATCATATGGTAGAGGCATGTCAAAAATCTAATTTAGTCTCTGTTAATGTTGTGGATGGTGCCAAGACTAAGCCGCTTCCTCATTTGAATCATGTCGTCAGTGTGAATGCAACAAATGGATCAACAGACAAAGACTTGAAATTAAGAGAAGAAGCTGCAACGGTTAAATGTGAAGGTGAAGAAAACAGTGTGGTGGCTCCATCTACTAAAATGAGTTCTGAGTTGGTCAATCCATGTTCTGAGTCGAAAGCTACTGCAGTGGTATCAAATCAAAACAGTGAGTCTCCGAGAGCTGAAGGAAATCAAATTGTGAAGTATACTTTCCAAAGGAAACGAAAAAGGGATCTTTAAAACGAAAAAAACGATGATAATAATCAGTTAAGTCTCCAGCAAAAGAGAGAGGTGTAAGAAAAAGAAAACAATGCATAAGATCCAATGGAATCCACTATTGAGTAATGAATCATCTTAAAGAAACCCCACATTTAGCTGAGGTTGTCACAGGTAAGTAAATATCTATTCAGGCTTCACAGTCTCACCAAGATTATCTGATATGACATTGCTTTCAACTGTAAAACTGTTACTCTTACATTGAAAGCTATGGCTCATAACATCAGGATTTGTTCAGTTAATGCTGCTCTTTTTGTCATTTGCAGTTTATTTCCTTGTCTGAAAGTACATAGGCAAAGCTTTGTGCAAGGGAAATCATGAGAACATATCAACTAAAGAAGTATTTAACTATCTTGACACTATGGTTTATTTTTTTCTTATTGATGTGTTCTTCAGTCATTTGGAACTTGGAAGAATCACAATTATTTAAGTTTGGAAAATACGTCAAACTTAAATCTTTTACAATGTCAAAATCTGGACCAGTTGTGTTTGTTTTGTAACTAAAATTGGTGAATGAAAAGGTTAAAAAATTGAGTGAAACCTGATAAGCGTGGTCCTATCTATGATTTATCTACCATCTATCAGAGTAATTTTGGTTTTCAGATAAATTTGTTTTGAACAAAATATGAAGAAACAACAGAACAAAGAATGCAACTTCTTAACCCTACCATTAGAGGTAATTGGCTGCATGTTGTATAATTAAAGAGTGGTGAAGATTTGCTTACCAATATTTTTAACGTTTTGAAAACGTAATAGTAGTATTATTTTTCACCATTATTAGCTCTAAAAAGTGATTTCCTTATATTGTATGAACATGTTAAAATTATAGCTTAGAAGAATTAAATGTCATTAACTTGCTAAATTTACAACTTCGAAAAATTAAATATCATTAACTTACTAAATTTGTTATTTTCTTTTGTATTTAATACTCTTTCCGTTTTAAAATAAGTGTAGTTTTAGTTTTTTTTTTTTTTTT